>CAJHQP010002526.1:0-84242 GCA_905132765.1 Moricandia arvensis
TTTAGTTTTTTGTATTAAAATGTGTGTTAAATGAGTAATTTCCCAAAAAAGTCCACACAATTAAAGAACGGGGGTTTTAGGCAACAATAAACCTTTTTTTCTATCTGAAGCTTTGTAAATGTCCTTGGCAACGAAAAACATTTTTCTGTCTGAAGCTTTGAAAATATTGTGGCAACAATAAACCTTGCTTACATCCTTTTAAAAAAAAAACAATAAACTTTCCTAATCTAAAAAAGCGATTGGAAAAAAGGATTTTATAGTAACTGGTACTCTTCAAAATCTATGACATGTCTGGTTATTTTTCTGATTTTTATAAAATTATTTATTAGTAAAAAAAATGAAAATACAAAAAATAAAAATTTATAAAAAAATTCAAAAAATCATAAAATTCACTAAAAATTCAAAAAAAAAAATCAAAAAGGTCACCAATCATTTTAAAAAATTAATTTAGTAATAAAATAAATATAAAAATACAGAAAAAATAAAAATTCGTAAAAAACCAAAACAAATAATAAAAGTACTAGAAATTCACAAAAAAATAAAAAACTACCCAAAAACTTAAATTATTTTATTAATAAAAATACAAAATACAGAAAATATAAAAAAATCATAAAAAATCAAAATAAATCATGAGAAGTCATTAAAATTCACAAAATTCAAAACAATTTCACAAAAAATTTAAATTATTTTATTAATAAAATAAATATAAAATAAAAAAATGAAATTTTCTAATCTGAATTAGAGTAATCATAACCCATAAACTGACTAATATTTTGGTTTGTTTTGTTTGTTTTGTTTGTTATATTTTGTGTATGTGTTGATTGGATTTGGGAAAGTTCAGGAATGTTAAAGGGAAGAATGGATACTAATGATAGCTCGAGGGTGGCCACTCAATGCACACTATTTCTTAGTCGCTTTTATAAAACTATATATAATTTTCCCTATAATTTTATTCTTGATTTTTGTGATTTTTTTTTAATTATTGTGAATTTTTATGTTTTTAATGATTTTTTTTGTAATTTGTAATTTTTTATTAATAATATTATATAATATTTTTTTGTGAATCTTTGTTTATGTAATTTTTAATGATTTTCTATGGTTTTGTTTTTGATTTTTATGATTTTTTTATATTTCCTTTTTTTATAACTGGAATTTTTTTTTTCGATTTTTATTTTTTTGAATTTTATTGACTTTTATGATTTGTTTTGAATTTTAATGAATTTTTATATTTTCCATATTTTATATTTATTATATTAATAAAATAGTTTAAAAAATGGTGAACTTTTTGATTTTTGTGTGTGTTTTAGTGTTTTTTATGATTTTTAATATTTTATGGATTTTTATATTTATTTTCACTGATATATATATATATATATATATATATATTTTAAATGAGAGAAAAAGAAAAACGACACGTCATCGATTGAACAGTACCGGTTACCGTTTTGACTTGATGTACAAGTAAATCCAGATTGAAGGTTTCTTTTGATACAAGTGTCAATTTGGTGGTTTAAAGTACTTGTGAAATACTCTCGGGGTTTAAAGTGTAAGTGAATGAGTGTTTTTATGCGATTTTCCCTAAATTAAAGTATACTTAGAAAGTTCGGTTTGTAGTGAGGATGTGGTACCGGTTCTTTGTCAACCTTATCAAACCTGAACCATGGCCTAGTTTGTAATTATATATCTCAAACCAATCACCTTCTTTCATACTGTTCAAATTTCATACATCCACTTCTTCATATAGTGTTGCTTGGATTGTAGATCCATGTATTTTAACTATATATCATATCCGTAAGACAAAATAAGAAAATCTACCTTTTTGTTTGATAAAAATTATTTGCATCAGAATACTTATTTTGTCATTTCCTATAAGAAACACATTAATAAATATTAGACATATAGCAAATGACACAAACTAACTGATGTAGACAGTAACCAAATCGGTTATAATAATCTCACCAACCAAGTAGTCAGTATTAAGAGAACCATCTAAAATATCACGAAAAGGAATGGCTGGAAATCAGTAAGTTATTGGGGCAAAATTTCACAAACTTATCTTTTATGCATGTTGGGTGGTTCAATTATTGAGTGATATTGTTTTTTGGGTTGTTAGGTTTCTTTGGTTCGTGTAGTTGTGATTCTCTTTGGCCGATGTAACGTGTGTATATATAGTACCCCATTAACTTAATGAGAAAGGTTTACGTTATATTCAAGCATAATATACGCAATTTATGTCATGGAGTAAATTTCGGCCAATAGATTCAATCAAAACGATTTAGCTTGTGAACAAAGTTTTGTCATTAGTATTAGCTTTGCTTTTGGTGCTATTTGAATAAGTCAAATATATAGAAGAATAATTGCTTGATTCAAGTTACCACTCTTAAAATTTACATTAAACTACACACATAATAGTAATACAAAAATTCCTTTCTATGAAACTTACGAATTGCATGTATGTACCCGTTATATCATCTAAGTTCATGGTAAAAACAAAGTAAATGACTATTGAAAATAGAAAACCAAATCAAACAAACCATAAATTGGTAAAAGTTTCAACCATACTAAACCATATAGCATTTAACCGAGTTTCACCATTATAATGCATCCATAATAAAAGATTGAACAACTAATATGAATTGTTGAAACTGTCACTGATAGACATGTATATGTTTCCTATATACAATGTTGTAGCTCTGGCATATATTTCCCAACGGGTTTTTAGTGGAGGAATGTGTTATATAACACGTTCGGCTTCTACACTTGTGAAAGAAACCGGTGGGTCAAATTTTGTAACATGTGATCTTAAACAGTGGATAATATTTGTAACACCTATAATGAAAAATATCTAGATTTATGAAAAATGGCTATGAGCTGAACATTAACTCGTAATGTTTTTTTTGTAGGTACAAATGTATATGGGATTCACTGAAGAACCATAAGTTGACAATCGTGTTGGTGTGTTCAAAAAAGTGACAACCGAATTGGTATATTATAATAAATTGTTGTTTTATAAGAGTATAGAGCAAAACAAATATATGAAAAAATTTCGAATATCACCAAAAAGGAAAGATAATACTTGGATGGAATTATTTTGTCGTTTTGTATGAGTTATTTAGTCGGACAAAATTTTATTTAGGGCATTGCCGCATTGACATGATTTTGTAATTTTTTTAGTAATAGAAGGATATTTAAATAACTTGGCTGAGAAGAATAGTAAGCTTGACAAGTCAACAAAATGACAGTGTTGTAAATAAACTACAAAACAAAGGTTTTCTCCCGATGTTTCTCAATTAATATATATGGAATACAATTAGAATAATATCTTATAAGTGTTGAATCCTAAAGCCGATAATCAAGTTTAATGGCCTTTAATCAAACAATAAATAGTGTTTAAGAGTCCAAAAGTTTTGTTTATTGAAGTGTTAAAGCTGAATGTCGAAAGGAAAAAATACAAAAGAAGTGCACTCATCGTCAGAGTGACTAACTTGTCGTCGGAGTGACTAACTCGTCGTCAATTGCTATTTCTCTCTGGGACCTGCGTCTTTATGTCTTTCTCTTGCTCCCTTTTTTTAGTCTTTTCTTCATTTCGATTTCACCTTCTCTCATAATTACTTTCCTAGCTTGGAACAGTGTTCAGCGAAATTGTTGACAGCTACGATTGGTGTAGGAGGTTAACGTCTATCCTTTCCTGACACTCGGTTGCCTGTGCCAGGTTGTTCTAGCGGGTAGGTAAGTCGACTGACTCCCCGTTGATTGGGCTCTTGCCGGGATGCTCTTTTTCTTCCCATCCTCATTACCTTGTTGGGCCGAGTTAAATCTTGAGCCCTAATGTTTATATGGGCCCATATCCAACAATAGTACTCCCGGTCTGTCAAATTGTTAATTTCGAAGGATCATAGCGAAACGTCGCGAAGTAGAGTTGACCCGGCCTTGGCGCTTGGGTTAGTCTGATGTGGCGTGCTTTAATTGGGCGGTTTCTTTTCTCGTTTCTAGTGAAAGGACGTTAGTGAAGAGTCGCGTGTTTTGAATGATGATGTTTTCGTTGTTTTTTTCTATCTTGGAAAGCGACGTCTTTTTCTCTATAAATTGGTGGCATTGGCTTCACGACTTAAGTTTCCTATTTCCTGCTACTTTTTTGCGCTTTCATTTGGTCATTCTTTTCTTATAGTTTCTTTTAGCCGAAATTCCTCAATATTTCAGCCATGAGGATTGAGTCCAGTCTTTCTTCCGCTTTTGTTGACGACCGTGTTGATCTTCACCATCCTCTATTTCCCTTGTAAGTACTCGAGCTTCCGAATATACTGACCACAATATTCCAATCATTCACTTCGGTGCCTCGCCATGGTGGGTCCAATTTTCTTCACCAAAGCGTCCGGACGACCCCATTGTCCTAGCGAAACTCTAGTCAAGTTATGGTTCTGCAGTTTGTTGATGAAGATGTCATCGAGCTTGATGATGATGATGATGAGGACAATGCTGAAAATCGCCCGAGGGAATGTGACCGCTTGGTCGGGCTTCCTTCGTTCTTAACGAACGAAGCTCTTGAGGGGATTCTAGGGTTTGTCGTTTTCAGTTGGAGTTGTCCATGCGTGTTCTGACTGCTGATGAGAGGCCGTTGACTCCTCCATCTAGTAGGGTGTGTCTGTACGAGGTGGTTTTCACCCATTCTTATCTTTGGTTTCCCCTTCCGCGAGTCCTGACGTCGTATGCCGAGCCTACATACATTGATTTGGCCCAATTTACTACGCCCTCTATGCG
The DNA here is from genome assembly GCA_905132765.1 of Moricandia arvensis. NCBI lineage: Eukaryota > Viridiplantae > Streptophyta > Magnoliopsida > Brassicales > Brassicaceae > Moricandia > Moricandia arvensis. The sequence continues at coordinate 4,759 of CAJHQP010002526.1, forward strand.
GAATGTGGTTGATGCTTTGGCAATGGGCTCCGAGGTTGGCATCAACGTTGATCTTCGCTTCTTTGAGGAGCTAGCGAATATCAGCAAGAACCCAAGAACTCTCCATACTTTCTATATAAACATCAAGTCAAGGTATGATATTCTTAGAGGAAGGGTGAACAAGGCGCACAAATGGTTTCAACGTTACTTTTTTTTGTGCGGGTTGACCCTGCATCTGCTGCTGACCCTAACGCTGTTCCGAGGAGTGTCTAGAATCCTTTGCCGGGTGATTTTTCTCTTTTTCCTTATCCCAATTGCGTCTGCCGCGGGGATTTGTCCTTACATACTTTGGAATTCTTTCAGATCGTCATCTGATCTCGCTTCCTCCTCCGGTGAATTTCATCGTCAGCATGGAGAAAACTCATAGGTTAGGCGTGCAACATTGGCCCCAGTTTGACCATGATCAGATCTATCACAGCGTTCCTCGTATTACAGCTGGTAAGCATCTTTATTATCCTTTTCAGATATGTATTTACATTTTTCTGACAGAGATTTTGTTTTAGTTTTTAGCCGTATGGAATGTCGATGCTGGCAACCGCGAGCGTTTGTACCATCAGATCTGGGATCGGTCGCTTCCGCTGGATGATTCTTCTCCGATGCCATCGCATAGTGTGGCGTGTAATCCTTCAATACGAGCTAGAGGAGTTCATCACTAGATTCCTGTGTATGTCGACCTTATCGATAGCGTGGCATCTGGTCCTTCCTCTGAAGGAGGAATAAGGGAATGGCCAAGTCCAGCCCATTGAATTTTGATACAGATCCCGAAAGGGCGGTTGGTGGATTGAGTAGGTTATACCCGATTGCTCCTCTGAAAAGATAACCGATTTGTGATGATAGCGGTGTTCCTCCAGCCATGTCGCCGACGGTTGGGTCTTTTTTATGGTGGATGCCATTTTTTCTTCGACGGGTCAAGGGTATCGTCAGGGTTTGGAGTCTCTAAATCGCCTTGAAGATGCTTTGCCTGAGGGAGCTGTTGGGGGAAAAATCCTCGAAAGGATCCACTCGGGTGTTTCGTTACAATGGTGACACCCCATTTGTGAACGATGAATGTGCTTGTGCCGAGTACTTCTACTGTGTGAGGAATCCTTTTACTGATATTCCTGATGCCGATGATCTTGTTCACACTTAAGAGTTCAAAGACGCTCTGATGCTCAGGTTTTGCTGACTTTCTCTCTTTTTATTTCGTCACATCTTGTATCTTCGGGTACTTGATACATAAAAATTGGATCTTTTCTATTGTCAAGTTAACAGTGGTAGTTGTATATTTTAGATTCAATTCCAGAGGAAAAGTTTACACTTTATCTCTATGGGATCAATATCAAGCTAAAACAAATCGACTAAATGCAAACAAAATAATTAAAATAAAGAAAGTAACATAGTTGGTTTGAAAGAGCTACGTTCAGGGTGACTCATCCGAATATTTAGGATAATGAGCCACACAACTATTCAGGGAAGACAATACGAGCCAATCTAGAACTTGAACAACAAGACTAAATAAACCTGCTGCCAATTTATCAAGCAATGCTAATGTTTAAACTATCGTTTGGATTAGAGAATGATGACAAGCATTAAGCTCAGATTCAATTGGTTCACAATTTGCCTTAACATCAACTTTCGTTGGCTAAGGACAAATAGTCTATCTATGATTTTTCTAGCAACCTAAAACACTTTTGATGATTAGATTAAACCTATATTCAGATGCTAAATGTCAGTTTAACACAAGCAATAAGTTTAACAATATATAGAGATATCAAAGAATAACAATCCTATTTGTGTCTAGATCATTGATCCATGATCCCTAACACACTAAATCTAACAAGGCGACTACTCAGCCATGAAACAAGAAAACACAGAGATAAAGATTGAATAAAACATGGAATATTATTGCAAATAAATAGAAAAAGGGTTCAGGGGGTTCTTCTCTAAATCGAGAGAGATGGCCTTCTCCCTTTACAAGGTAGAAATCACAAGAATGAAAATCTCTAAAGTCTTCTTTCTCTATAAAATCTACGGTGAGGGATAAAAGAGAAAGGAAAAGAATATTTATATATGGATACCTCATGGGGGTGGAATCAAAAAGATAGGGAACTAGGGCAAATGCCAAATAATATCTTGGTTTCCTTAAATATCGGAGGCAGTCTAGAGGTTGCTCTGCTTCGGGAGCACCCATCAGGTTGCTTCATTTATTTTTTGCGCGGGATGCATCAATTCTGACTCTTTTCTTCATATATCTTTCCAATGGCTCCATACCTACTGCGGACCTGAAATGATTTGAAATGGACTAGAAAGACTCGACAAAACCTTGAAAACAAATGATGAAATTTATATACAATGTGTCCAAAACACAACATATCAATTCCCAAAGTCTTAGATCCTTGTTTGTCCTCAAAAAAGTCAAGTATAAAGATCAGGAAGAAAGGTTTGAAAGTGTGGGAACTCGCATATTCTCAGCAACCATACCTTAACCACAAATATCTGAAGCATACAAGGAAATAGACTAAGACAACACACCCTTATCGAAACCCCACTGACCGTTGTTCAAGCCTGCTCCATAAAGTCACCCCTTCCAGACTAAACTCCTTACATTCAATTAAGAGTGGTGTGACCTTTTCATCACATGCATTAGTCAGGGTAGGCGGTTCTAGGTGTGAAACATGCAATTTAAGTGTTTAGGTGGAGCTAATAAGTGTTTAGGGGTTACCATTTCTTTGTAAAGGATGCAGGATATCACGCAAAATTGCAAGAGAGGATAAATCCATTGATGTCCACAGCCTCTACTCGTTTTTGCATGCTCTCTCTTTTTGGAAAAATTGCCTGATCATCCGCCTGCTCCTTGTTCTTTCAACTCGGTACCTAATCTTTCCCAGTGGATCATGTTTGTTTTGATTTCTTCTCCTTCTCCATCACCTTATTCTTGTTTTTATATGAAGATGTGGTGATGTGAGAGATACTAGCTCTGGAGCGGCTGCGCCGTTTATTTGTTTACTGCCCTCAATTGGTTTGATTTTCTGCAGCAGTAACGAGTAAGAGGCTGCGTCGATCCATTCCTCTCTGACCTTTTTTCACATATCTGCACATATGACACTAAAAAAATGTATGAAGGTGGAATAAAGGCTAAGGTGAAGGGTGGGAACTAGCTAAAGATGAGCTAGCCATTCATGATCAGCAAGATGGATAAAAATAATAAGAAGTCCTGAGTGTAATCTCGTTTCCCTGATCTAACATGCATGACAAGAAGAATTGCAATCAAGATTAGGTTCATGTTAAATGGAGTTAAGTCTTTCCAGAGTAACCTCAACAAGTCGAAAGCTTCTGGAGAACAAATGACGTAATGTCAGGGTGTTCTAGGTCCACATGTGTGTCTTTTCTCTCTGCTAAGGTCACTGAATAAGATAACTTAAAGCACGAGGGTAGTTAATAAACATCACAAAATATGGTCATAGTTCCCACAAAAGAGTTTTGACTGACTCGATCCTAAAATTGACTCGATAATAAAAGCCAAAAGAAATAAACGAGATCAGTAGCACATAAGTGCCTCACCCAGACTTACTTCAGACCATCCCGGTGTGAAAATAAATACAAGGAAGTCCAAAATAATAAACAAAAACATCAAAATAAAAGACTAGCAAATGGATAGTACAATGGGAATGATGGTGGGTACTCAATTTTTCTCTTCGCTGTCAGACTGACCTGCATACCCTCCTGTTCCGACCCCTCTGATCAACCTCTGGTGATTGCTCCTGGTACATCAGACGCTTCTCTGCGGTGCATTGCTCTGCTCGTCCCACCTGCTCCTCTCCGGATGCTCCCGAAACAGCCTCTGGTGACCACGAGAAGTATCCTCTTCATGAGGCTGTTGTTCTAGCCCTGAGCTTCGATCATCCAACACATGTATGTCTCAGCATCAGCATCATCAGAGATATGCCTGAGATTGTAATCTCCATTCATGTAAGGGCCCCCACTATTTGGATCGTCCATGTTGATGTCCTCGTGAATGGGTGATGGGGCTCTTGGATCGGCACAGAGGTACTTTGCACCTGGGAGGAAACGGATGTTGTCGAAGTTTCTGAGACAAGTGATAAAGGCCTGCGGGTGTTTGCAGTATAGCACGTTCCCATATTTGTCCTAGAAGCTGTAGGTGTTCTCGCCGCACATGATCTGGCAATTGATGAGATAGGGGATGTCAATGAACTCTTGTGTGGCGTTGAACGTTTAGGGACTGAGATCAATATTTATGTGCCGGAACAAAGGCGTTAGAAGACTGGTGCATCAGTCCTCCTTCTTTGCAGACTTCAGCAGCCGATACTTCTTTCCATGCACATCGTGGCAAGAACACACTCTGGGCTGGTCATAGGCAAAGCTAACGTAATCCCGACCTTTATCTCATCCTCTCTCCCTGCATACATCATCTGCAACTCCTCGTTGGTGACCTTGGAGGTCTAATCTTTCACGAACAATAGGTTGCCCAAAACCTTCTCGATTATCCTGACCGTGGGGTTTCAGATGTGAGACTGTCTGGCTGTTCGAGACTTGAACTTCCCTGTTGCAGTGAGCTCCCAAAATGCCTGAGTACGAGGAAACTTCTTTGGGAAGAATATTTATTTTGGTACTTCCGTCATATCATAGATCTCAATGAGATTCTCCATTGAGAGAGAATACTTCCTCCCACCCGCAAAGAAGGAGAACGAGACATTTTTGAAAGAGGGCAAGTCAGGGTCCTTGTAAAAGAGAACTCGGTAGCAACTAGGGCTTTCCAAACCAGGTCTGGGTACAGTGCGTGTGGTTCATAGCAGATATCGATTGTCCCTTGTAAGTGAAGGACAACGTCCATTCCCTCATGTATTCCGAGTTGAGAGAGCGACCGAACATGGACAAAACGCGTGGGCTGGATGTTTATATCCGGTAGTGCGTTGTAGGCACGCACATTCCTTTTGGTCCGGCTATCTTCAGAGAAGTCTGGAAGATTGGTATCGTCGACGTTGATCTTATACCTTTCCTTGCGAGGCCAAGGGTAGGTTGCAGGGAGTGATCCAGTAATGGGTGTTGCTTGGGAGGGGGAGGCACGTGTAAGGCCGTTAGATGATTTCACGGCGTGTTTTTGGTGTGTTGAGGCATCTTGTTTGATTGGTGATTTTGACTGAAAAAACACAGAGGGCTCGAGAAATAATCCAAGTTAGCACCAAATATCACTCAATTCGGTTGAAATAAGAAATTTAGGGTTTCAGCAAAAACTTTAGTGAAATCGCCCAAGGGAAAGAGGGGAAGGGTTCGTGGGGGAAAAAGAAGAGAACGAGAGAGACTCTAAAATAGAACCAGTTTTTTTGTGCCGAGATACTTACCTGCTCGGAGAAGCTGCTCTGAAGTAGGAGCATCCTCGTGGTTACTCCCTTCAAGGATCTAAAAATTTTCTGATTTTTGACCTTCAACTAAAAGTTAAAAGGCACTGAAGCAAAAATTTAAAAATAAAACACATTCCCCAGTGGGTTGCCTCCCACCAGGCCCTTGGTTTATGTCACTAGCTTGACTTGGTTTAGCCGATTAAGCTAAAACAAATCACCTAAGGGAATTTCTTCACCTTCTATGATGGTTGTCTCAGCAAGATATGGTTTTAGACGCTGACCATTGACAACAAAATCTTCTCCTTTTGTGTCCAGCAACACAACAACTCCATAGGAGCGAACCTCTTTGATAGTGAAAGGTCTGGACCATCTTGATTTCACCTTTCCAGGAAACATCTTCGACCTAGAATTAAATAGCAGCACCTGATCATTTGGTGCAAAGCTCCAGCTAAAGATCCTCTTATCATGAGAGGCCTTGGTCCATTCCTTATAATTTTTTGAGTTTTCATAGGCTAGATTCCTTATCTCTTCTAACTCATGGAGTTGAATGGAGTGCCTTCCAGCAACTGGTTTGATGTCGAAGCTGAGCAGCTTCACAGCCCAAGCCGCCTTGTATTCGAGCTCCACAGGAAGGTGACATGCCTTGCCATATACCAAGTTTTAGGGAGTGGTCCCGATTGGTCTCTTGTAGGCCGTTCTGTAAGCCTAGACAGCATCGTCGAGCTCGAGTGACCAGTCCTTGCGCGTAGTGTTGACTGTCTTCTGTAAGATGTGTTGGATCAAAAATGGTCATGATGAAGTCGATTACTGAAAATTACCGCGGATAAACATTATCTCTCTTTCAATAAAAAGAAAACAAGAAATCCTCGCATCCGAACTCCTTATCGCCTAACCCATCTTGTCCTGGCTAACGGATCAAGATATGCAATAGAGGGAACAACCGAGTCGCTTCCATGTCTGGTCACCCGTAGGCGATTAGACACACAATGTTTAGCCGCCCACGAGCGACTAAGATCCGTGCCAAGGTCTAGTCGCCCATCGACGACTAGATGCACCGTACGTCTAATCGCCCATGGGCGACTAGACCCTCCCCAAGTCTAGTCGCCCATGGACGAATAGACACGTAACGTCTAGTCTCCTATGGGCGACTAGAACATTGGAAAAGTCTAGTCGACCCCAGGCGACTAGACAAACACAACGTCTAGCTGCCCAAGGGCGACTAGACGTTGGCGACTAGACAAACACAACACCTAGTCGCCCATGGGCGGCTACGTCTAGTCGCCCATGGGCAGCTAGACTCACCATCAATCCAATCGCCCATGGGAGACTAAACCAACTATAATGAAGGTCTACCGGACATCTGCAGAAGATTAAAGGAAAAGAAGAAAACTGTCAAAGTTCTGAGATAATTATGGAAAAACCAAAAGATTAGGAAGATTTTTGTGGAAGGATAAACTCGAATTGGGAGCAGAAAAAGGAAAGAGGACCAAACTTGAAGAACTATATAAACGAAGAAAGGGAGAGGGACGCACACACACGAAAGTCGCTGCAACTTAGCACTTAGAAAGATTTTAAGCAATTTTGTTTTTGTCATCAAGCTGCGACTCAAACTAGGTTTAGTGTTTTGGTGCTACAACTAGGGATACACCGACAGCTCTTGTGGCCAAAGCTCTTAAAACCTGTCGTATCATCGCAGCGTCCTTACGCAAAGACAATTCAATAAGATCTTTCTTTTCATTCGTAATTCATATTCGATTATTTTATGGTTTGTTATTCGTAATTTGATCACTTGTCGTAGGCTCAGCAGAAATCCGTGACCTCAGGGAAAATTAGGATTTCTTAACTTTCCTCCGATTACGACAATCAAAAGTGTGAATTTCGGTTTCCACAGTTTGGCGGGAGGTAACGGATCAATATAATTCACAGCCGCAAAACGCTTGGTCAAATATGTCTACAAAAGTTCTAGAAAATCAACCACCTCGCGATGGCAACGCCTACGATGACAGCGTTGAAATCACTTTAGTAGTGAACGTGTCCGCATTTAACGCAAACGTAATCACCAAAGCATTCGAGGAAATTAAAAACATGTTTGAGACTCTCGAAATTAAGTCGGTGGGATAAGACAAACTCACGAGTTCTCTCGCTAAATAGGTTGAAACCCCAACAACGAGAACCATGGGCGTTTTTCCGCATGAAACTACCAAAATACGTGAAAGAGGATTCAACTTCACAACTCCGCACGATAGGTCAACTAACGCGCATAATGTTTCGTCTGTTCCAAATCCAGGCGAAGCAAACCCTGACACAACTCGGCCGAATGCGGAAAACACTCAACCTCTCGAGCAAGAAACGGGGGCTAACAAAGTCGAACAGGTCAAATTGGAAACCAGCAATCATTCCGACCCTTTGGACGAGGATGCTGACGTGCACTGATATACCTTGTTATTTACCAGTTTTAGACTATTATGTGGACCCTATTTGGAGTCCATTCTAATCTCAGATTAGTACAATGTTGAGGTCAAAATCGGTCACGACAGAATCAACGTCAGAAACTTCCCGAGAAATGCGGCCCTTTGTGAAAAAGAGATAAAATCTCGGAGAAAAGGGAACAGGAAGAAGCAAGTTCAAGTCTCGGCCGACCACGAGGGAATGGTCTGCATAAGTGAGCCATCAGGAAGAGTTTGTCCAAAGACCTCAGGTAAACGTATCCCCGAACGGCGATACGACAAAACGACTAAAAGACTCGATCATCCAACTCCCCGGACGGAGAAGATGGCCGAGCAAGACATCCAGCTTGTTGAACGGGAAAATCAAGCCACCTGGGCCGAACAATTTGCCAAACGGGCGAGTTGGACGGCTCGGATAACCAACTCGCCCATATGGTGAGTTGCACGGCTCAGACCAACGAACTCGCCCGTATGGCAAGTTGGACGGCATTGACCAACCAACTTGCTCGTATGGCGATTTGGACGGCATGGACCAACCAACTCGCCCGTATGGCAAGATGAACAAGTCCAACTCGCCATACAGGCGAGTTTGACGGCATAGACCAATCAACCCTCCCGTTTGGTGAGTTGGACAAGCCCAATTCGCCGAACATGCAAGTTATGTGGCACAATCAATCCGATTAGCTCGTTCGGAAAGTCGGATCAATCAATCCATTTTCACCTCGTCCTCATTAACTCCCTCTTTCGAAACTTGATCAAACTTATCTTTGTTCCTTCCCGATCAGGATTGACATTGGAACTTTACCAAAAGAAATCGTTTCTCAAGAAATGATCGGGTAGATCGTATGAGACGGTAACGGTTAACTAAACACCTAGAGTCACACACCCCATACAAAAGATCCTAACTCTCGGATGACGTCGTTTTAGCAATACTCTTTCGATAAAATCGTAGAAACGCCTAAGTCAGAAAACAACCAGATGAGGTCTAAAGCTCGGCCAAAGGCCCACTTGCGAGTTTATCCGAAGTCAAGCCCAAACTTTGTGATGGTTTATGTTTTATTTTGCAGGAAGGGATAAATGTTAAGTTCGGAAGATAAATGTCAAGATCGGAGAATAAATGTTAAGTTTTCGAAGATAATTATGAAGATCGAGGAAAAAATGAATATTTCTGCGAAGAGATAAATTTGACCAATGGCAGAAGGGAAAAAGAGCAAACCGCCTCTGGAGGAGTATATAAGGACTTCAAGGGTGATGATGCAAAGGACACGAAAATCTCCACTTAGAGCAAACATAGCTTAGCATTTAGAGCATTTAGGCAACTTTCCGTTTTTGTTATTCGAGCTGCGACTCAACTAGAGTTTTGCAGTCTTAGGTTAGAACTAGGGATATCGCCGGCTGCTCTCATTGCCGAGGCTCTATCCTGTTGTAAACGCTCATACGAAAATTCAGAATAAGACATCTATTTTCTCTCTTTTCGATTCTTACTTTGTTTTTTGATATTTACTTTGTATTCTGACTGATTGGCATGTGGTTTAACAATATATCCGGGACCTCTGGGAAACTAGGGTTTACCATGCGTTCGTAATTCAACGGAAATCGATAGTGCGAATTTTGGTTCCCACATACAAGAGTCGCAGCCATGTAGGTATCCATTCACGATTAGCAGCCTAGGCATTCTCACCAGCAGCTGCAGCCTCAGCAATGGATGCAGCCTTCTTAGAATTAGCAGCTTCTACAACAGCTACTTCTGGATCAAGGATTACAGCCCCCTGATCATCAAATATCTGACCTACTTCAATACGCAGATGACCCTCCGAGTCATGTAGGACTCCATTCTAATCGAGGATTAGTACAAGAGTCACGGCCATGTGTCTCGTTCGCAGGTCGGTGTCGTTCAATGCTTCGGGAGTGTTGATCAGTTCTTGCTCAACAAAGAAGAAGTGTCGGTCGATGTTGTTCGCTTTTCTTTGCGGATGGAGCGCTCAAGTTGACTAGGATTTGTGTATTCCAAGAGATTAACTTCCTTGTTACTGCTGTAAATGGACCTGAAAGACACAAGAAAGTAAACTTTAATATAAGTAACTAAAACCAAAAATAAAAACCAAGAATAAACCTATTATTCAAATCCAATGTGAAACGAATGCTCCCCGGAAAGAGAGCCAAATTTGATGCTCAAATTACCCTAGTTCTAAACTCTCTCAAATAAGAGAACATAAGTAGTATTTAGGTGTCGAACTCACAGGGAGCGTGGGTACATAATAGACTATGAGAAATCAAGATTAAGCTAAGTAATAGGCTATGAGAAATCAAGATCAGAATTATGAGTTATTGATGCTAAGGGTATGCGATGTACCGTCTTAGAACTCGAATGCAATAGTAAGATATCCAACTCGTGTTGCGAGTATAATCAGATGTCTAAATCTAATATTCCAGCTCTCGCATGCAAATAAGGAGCGAATGTTGATAGATACTACATAGTGTTGATCGATAATTCTTTAGGCAAGCATTAACGCTCAGATCGATATGTTCACTAAGTAAATTAACCAGCTCTCGCATGCGCCTAACAACCTAGCTCAGCAAAATCATATTCAGGAGTTGAACCCACTCTCGTGGTTGTAGTTATCTTAAGTTCAAGGTTCTAGTTAACTACTCTAGAAAAGAAACAGTTATTTCAATTCTGTGAAGGACCCTATTAAATCACCCTAGCAGTTCTATGTTTCAATAATTCATCAATACCCTAATAAACTCTAAATCTAACAAGGTAACTACTCAAACATAATTAAGCAAGACATACATATAAATTGAATGAATTTCATAAAATGATAGAGTAAGAAAAAGTAGAGTTCCAACACAAATCTCTGAAAGAGTCTTTGATCTTCTCTCCAAACCCTAAAAAGATTTTAAGAATACGATAATGAATAATGTGTGTTTCTGCCTCAACAATGGCATAAAACTATATATATAATATATAAAATCGGCCATGAGCAATCTTGTAGTATGTGCAAAATTCTCGGCCTAAGTCGTCTTGAAGTAACTCGGTCCATCTACACGTGTGGGTGTCGAGTGACACCAAGGAAGAGGTGTCGATCGACACTTCTTCTAAATCTCGACTCCGACTTCTGATTTCTTGAATATCTACGAGTTTTCTCATCCGTAAGCTCGAATAAGATCAATAATCTCAACATTGCTCCAAAATATGTCTGGATCTGAAAAGACTCTAAAATAAAATCAAAAATAATATAAAGATCCTAAAAGGACTTATACTATGGTTAAATTCATAGTATATCAATTTTGGAAACATGAGTCCATGTCTATGTTTTGTGGTATAGTTTTGGTAATATGAAGAGTCCCTCTCCACATATTGTGGTATAGTTTTGTTGTATCAAAACATAGAAGTTTCTCAATGGTATCTACTATACACGCATTAACACAAATCTTTCTTTAATCTTCATCTTGTTTTATGTATGTTGTTTGGTGATTGAGCCACTGCTCTGTCTACCACATCAAACCTCGATTCATTATTCACAAATTTAAGAAACACCCTTTTTAATGAAAAGGTTGACGTCAACATCCACAACGTTACCATTACCTTTGTTAAAAAATATATATTTGCAAACCACTTTGAAACAAAAATAATAAGTCCATGTGGTATCCGCAAATTTAAAAAACCTCTTTTGTGTTCAAAAAAAGAAACTCCATTTTATTCGTGAACACGTTGATGTTCACATTAAAAAAATAACCACAATTCTTTTGTTTAAAAAAATAATATTTTTAAAAATCTTCAAAAAAAATTGTGTTAAGGTTAAAATATATAAAATAAATATATGAAAATGAATGTTAAAAGATAGAAATTATATATAATTTTTTGTTACAATTTTTTTTTTGTTTTATATATTTTAGAAACCAGAATAAAATTATATGAAAACATAAAGTGGAATAAGAACAAAAAAATATAAATTAACAAAAAAAACACTAACTACACCCAAGCAAAAGTTACAAACTCTTTTTTTTTTATCAGGGGAAAAACAGTCTAAACTCTCTCTCGTTCCACCTGATTGTACCGTCCAAGTAGAAAGTTCGCCTCAATGCAATGGAAAGACAAAATGTGGTCTATATGGTAAGAATCAATAATCTTTCATCATATATTTCCTGAAATAAAAGTTTAGATAGTATGTTTCCGTCCTATGCGGCTATACTAACAAATTAAACCACCAAAAATATTTGTCTAAAAAGCCAAATCAAATTAATAAATTGAACAACTAAAAATAGCCTCAATACTCAATGTTCAACTACTAATTAAAGAACAAGAACTTGGCAAGTGCTCGAGCATCTCGACACAACAAGGATATAGGATGTCATACTTTGCCTTAATGCTGTTGTCATGTTGGTGACGGGTTTCACCCCACTACACACCCGGTCCGAGAAACCGGTCCAATATGATATAGGATCGAAAGAAGACAATGAGTCCAAGAAGGTTAGAGGTCCACCTTGAGCTCAAGAGACGGCCCACGGCGAGCTGACATATTCAAACCATAGCTTAACATAGGTCAACGGATTAAAGACAACCATAAAAAAACATGATACTTGTTGGAGGTCACGTCGCCGTTACGATCCACTCTTAAAGACCTATGAAATCAAAGGAGAAGAACAAGGGATCCAATTTCTTCCTTTGGAAAAACTATTTTTTGAATACCTTTGTATTCTCTTGTTATATGATAACTTGATGCAACTCTGATCAAACCAGAAAAAAATTCAACCATGAACGAGTCCGGGTGGTCAAAGGAAGATGAATTAGACAACAATCAAAACATGGAAGAGCCAACGTGGTCAAAGGAAGGTGGTCAGAAAAAGGAGAACATTGTTCAAGATGATGTAATCCTAGGACATCAAAACGTAGGAATGAGCTTGAATCCGTGGATAAGCTTTTAGCTACTGATGCTCTTATCACAACAGCAGGTCCAGTGACTCAAGCAAGAGCTAAGAATTTTAACCAAGCAGTAGGAGGATTAATTAGTGGTATTGTGAGCCAAACCAATCAAGACAGCATGTACGAAGGGAAATCTTGTCAAAAATCACTTTGGTTATGATTCAAACTAACTGATTCCAACAAATTGGAAAGTGTTTTGATTGTACTATTTTTCCATTGTCAATTTTTTTCCCACATGATTCTCTTGACAAGGTTTGTAAAGAAGCAATTGTTTCACTTAACATACCCCATTTGTTAAATCTAGAAGATCAATGCATGTTTACCATCATCCACGACCAAAAAAGAAACAGCAGCTAATTTTTATTTTTAAACGTTCAAATATTCATTTAATTCTTTCGTATCACCCAAATAGCCTTGTAAGTTGTTCTAAGGCTTGTTTCTCTAAAACTCTTTCGGAGAGTTGACAATCTTATTGATGTGTCATATCCATCAAAATCCTCCTTTTTCTGTAGTGTGTAATATCTGAAGAATATAAAGAGGAATATCAAAAGTTTTCCGCAACCTTTGTGTGACCATTAAGGCCACATCTGTTGTCAGTGAGTTCTCTGGATTCAGTGTAGAGGCTTATCACCATCTCATCTCACAAGTGGTGATCAAAGAACACTTGAGAAGTTGGGCATTTCTGATCTATTTCATCTTTTTATTGTCTTTTCATCTTTTGTTCTTAGTTTAGATTAGTTTAAAAATTGATAAAGTAGGTTGTGATAATCTAGCTTTCTTAGTTTATATTTTTGTAAAAATTTGTTCTAAGTTGTCTCTTCATATTCTGTTCATGCTTAGATCTGTCATAAAATCTCAAGAATGAAGTTCTATGACCCTAATCATTAAGCAATCTCTCGATAGATAATTTCTTATGAAGAAATAGTTACTGCTGATTTGTTTTGATCTGTTCCAAGGCAGGATGTCTGATAATGGAGAAGAAAATAGTCACATTTGAAACAACAAGCTACTCATTGAAACTCTCACAACCAAAATGGAGCAAATGATGGACTTGAAGCTCTCACAAAGTTAACAATATGGTTCAAAATATGATAGTGAAAAACATAGAAGAACACAAGATATAGATCTAAGGAAAGGGAAAAGGCACCAAGGATCATCCAAAGATGAAGCCACTTATCATTGCTACAATGCTGGATCATCTCATAGTAGCTGGAGAAGGCACAAGCGTGTAAGAAAAGGCATAGCTAAACCAGAAGACAACTTTGGAGGTCTTAAGCTCAATTGGAAAGAATGATCCAGATGCTTACTTGGAGTGAAAAAAGAAGTTTGAGTTGGTTTTTAATCGCCAATATTATACCCAGACAAATAGATTGAAGGTACATCAACAATTTTTAATGATTATTCTCTCAGTTGGTGAGATCAACTTGTAACCTCTAGAAGACGCAATGGTGAGTATCCAGTGGAGTCATGGCTTGATATGAAGACTATAATGAGGAAGAGATTTGTTCCAGGACATTACAACAAATATTTTCGTTCTAAGCTTAGGAGATGTACACAAGGAAACCAATATGTTGAAGAATATTATCAAGAAATGGATACCTTAATGTAGCGAGCTGACATTTCAAAAGATAGATAAGCAACTATGTCAAGGTTTCTGGGAGGTTTGAATAGAGAAGTAAAAGACATATTGGAGATGCAGCACTATGTACAGTTGGAAGAGATGCGACATAGTTGGAAGAGATACGATTGAACAACAACATATGAGAAAGAGTGTTTCAAGACTGAGTTATGGAGTTGCAATATTCACTCCTAAAACAAGTTACTAACAAGATGCCAAGACCCCAACACAAAAGGTTGAGTCTAAACCAGTAACAACAAACCATGATAAAGGACTAGCTGAAGCAATAACAACCATAGCTCGAGATATCATGTGTTTTAAGTGTCTAGGAAAAAGACAATATGCTAGTGACTGCTCCAACATATTTATCACGCTGTAATGTAACTCATGATGTTTACTAATCGACATTCATTTGTGTCTAAAGGATGGCAAACCGTTCTAGTTCCTATGATACCACAAGAAGTCTATCAAGATCAAATGCATCTGAAAAAGAAAGAACAAAGGTTAAGGAATGAAACTTGTTTTAAAAGGTTGGTGAGGTTAAAAAGTCTTTGCTTTCTAAGCAGCTAATACTTATGTTTGCTTATAAAGATGCTTGCTTGAGATTAACTAACCTTAGACTGGTGTTTCCTAGTGAGATGATCTCTTTTTTCAGGAATTTTAAGATGTCTCCCCCTGAAGACAATCCGATTGCTCTACCACCAATAAGAGGCATTGAGCACCAAATCGATTTTGTTCCAGAATCATTATTGCCAAACCTTCCTACTTATCAAACTAATCATGTGGAAACAAAAGAGCTACAAATACAGGTGGACGAGCTTATTAGGAATGGACATATAAGAAAAAGCATGAGTCTATGTGTCGTTCCAATCTTACTTGTTCCAAAGAAAATGATAGTTGGTGTGTGTATGTTCATTGCATAGTCATTTACAATATCACTGTGAAGTATGACACTCTATTCCTAGTTTAGATGATATGATTGATGAATTACATGGTACTACCATATTTTCTAAGATTGACATTAAGTGGATATCAAAAGATTAGGATGAAAGAAGGTCATAAATGGAAGACTACATTTAAGACTAAGCATGGGATGTATGGGTGGTTAGTTATGCCATTTGCATTGATAGATGAACTTAGTACATTCATGAGATTGATGAATCATATTCTTAGAAAATCCATTTGACATTTTGTTGTAGTGTACTTTGATAACATTCTAGTTTCAACAACGGTTTAGCAGGTTTACCACAACAGTTTAGCAGAACGTGTACAACATTTAGTCAGTGTCATGAGTGTTCTAAGAAAAGATAAACTCTATAATGACCTATAGAAATGCACCATTTGCATAAATAACATTGTCTTTTTAGGTTTTGTTGTAAGTGCAAATAGCATCAAGGTTGATGAGGAGAAGGTTAAGGCCATCATACACTTGCAAAGTCCAAAAACAATAGGAGAAGTGAAGAGTTCTCCTGGTCTTGCTAGATTTTATAGGTGACTTGTTCCAAACATCAACATTATAGATGCGCCTCTCATAGAGTTTATCAAAAAGGATGTGTGATTCAAGTGGAAACAAGCATATGAAGAAGATTTTCAAACACTTATACTAACGCCCCACTTTTGATTTTATCTGATTTTCTTAGAACATTTTGTAACTGAGGGTGATGTCTCAAGTATAGGAATTGGAGTTCTTCTAATGTAAGATAAAAAGCCTGTTTCCTATTTCAGTGAAAAGCTTAGAGGATCAACTCTGAAATATCCAACATATGACAAACAGATGTATGCCTTAGTGAGAGCTCTCCAAACATGGAATCATAATTTGTGGCCTAAGGAGTTCGTTATCCAGACTGATCATGAGTATTTAAAACACCTAAAAGGACAACATAAACTTTATAAGAGACATGCCAGGTTCATTGAATTCATTGAGACAATTATTTATGTCATCAAATACAAACAAGGTAAAGAAAATGTTTTCGTTCATGATAATGAAAGAAAGAACATAGAAAAGATAACTGAGCAGTATGTCAAGAAAACCAACAAGGGCAGAACTGAGAAAGTGTTCGAGGTTGGAGACCAAGAGTGGGTACACTTGACAAAGAAAATATTCACAATAGGGAGGAAGTCTAAACAAATACCACTACAAGAAAACTCGGCATTTACTAGGAAATCTTACTAGGAAAATTTTTCCTCGTAAATTTACTACGAGTTTACTTCGGATTTATGAGGAAAACGAGTATCCTCGTAAAGTCCTCGTAAACGTACGAGAAAAAGCTTTCCTCGTAAAGACGTAGTAAAATTACGAGGAAATTACGTGGCAAAAAAACATTTCATCTTAATAGCGTAGCAAAACTTTTCCTTGTAAATTCCTAGTAAAACATTACTACGAAATTAAGAGGAAAAGTTCTTTTACTTCAAATTAGCGAGGAACTGGCTAGAAAATATCTATTTTAAATCTAAAACGTGTTTTATACCTACTTTTCCTCCCAATTTCCTAGTACATATTCAGATTCGATAATTTCTATAAATACCACCTTTATATTCTTCTCAACTGCGAGCATCCATTGATTGGTTATTTTGAAAGGTAAACATATAAACATACACTTATATATATATATATATATATATATATATATATATTCAATTGATTAAATAACATAACATTTTGTACATATAAACATGTATTTATTATAACTTAAATTTTATGCATACATTACCACAAAGTAAGTCTAATGTGTAGTTCTACTACTTTTTTTTTGCAGGTTGATTATAACGATCATGAGTATCCCGCATGGTTTAGGTAATTACTTCAAGGTCCAGTTGCAAAGGTCACTACATCATCGATGTATTTCACCCGAGGCTATACTTTCCTACTCATTGATCCGCATAATCGTTAATACGAAGATGTTCCTGATCACTCAACGGACGACAGTGTTCATGACGAGTTTTACGAAAACGATGATGTTTCTACAGATTCTGAGAATGTATCCGAATGAATTATGTATGTTTTATAAGTTTGTTTAATCACAAAAACGAATTTGAATTATGTATGTTTTAAGTTTGTTTAATCACAAAATTGAATTTGAATTTGGGGTTTAGGTGTAGAAGAGGTTTGGAGTTTGGTTGTAGAAGATTTTATAAGTTATGGAAGTTGTGGTTTGGGGTTTCAAGTTTAGGGATTTACAAACCCTTTCTTCGTAAAACCCAAGTAAAAGAAAACACGGGACTAGTGTTTTCCTCGTAAAGTCCTAGTAAGATTTTCCTCGTAAAGTCCTAGTAAGATTTTCCTCGTAAAGTCCTAGTAAGATTTTCCTCGTAAAGTCCTAGTAACAGTTTTACTAGGACTTTACGAGGAAAACTAAACGCGGGACTAGCTGTTTCCTCGTAAAGTCCTAGTAAATGGAAACGTGGGACTCGCTATTTCCTCGTAAGCTTACTATGATCTTACGAGGAAACTAGTTTCCTTATATAAACTCGAGCCATCCGATTTCTCTCATTTGTAGCAATCTTCTCTCATTTGTAGCAATCTTCTCTCAAAATCCTTTTAAGGTACTCTCTAACTCCTAGTTAAGTGATTAGATTAGGGAATTTTGATTAGGTGGTTAGTTTAGGGAATTTAGATTAGGTGGTTAGTTTAGGGAATTTATATTAGGTTGGTTTACTTTTTTTAACTGTTTTTTTTAAATGATCAGGAATTAATGTTTAATTGTTTTTAAAAAATTTAGATACTTAGACATGAAAAGGTTGCTAGGGCTCAGAGGTCGTCTCATCAGAGGAGTACTCATTACGGAGATCTTCTCGGTCGTGAGGTTGGCGGATCATCTTCTTCAGCTCTCGGTTCTACGATTCTAGATGGCGGAAGTGTTCCCGAGACTTAGTTCCCACCTCCTCCTCCTCCTCCTCCTCCACCGGCCGCCGTAGCGTAGTTTAATTTTTTTTTCTTTTTAATTGTATATTATGAATTTAAAACTTAAATATTTAGTTATATATAAATTATTTTGTTATTTCTTTTTTAATTTATAATTTGAATTCCTTAATTTTCAAAAAATATATTATTTATATTTATTTTAATTTTAATTTTTTAATAGGGAAAAAATGTTTCGAGGTAAATTCCTCGTAAAACTTCGTAGTAAATTCCTAGTAAAGCTATACGACACACTTACGAGGAAAACTGTTACTACGATCTTACGAGGAATGCTTACGAGGACATTACGAGGAAATAGTTATCCACGCCTTTACGAGGAAAAGTTTTCCTCGTGAATTAACTAGGAAATTACGAGGAAAAAGGCTTTA
Source organism: Moricandia arvensis (assembly GCA_905132765.1). Lineage (NCBI taxonomy): Eukaryota > Viridiplantae > Streptophyta > Magnoliopsida > Brassicales > Brassicaceae > Moricandia > Moricandia arvensis. Next base: position 23,416 of record CAJHQP010002526.1, read on the forward strand.
CGATGAACGATTCCTGACGAAACGCGTTTCCTCGTAATTTCCTAGTAAAGTGTCCTTTACTAGGAAATTACGAGGCAAAACCGTTCTAGTAAAACTTGTGTTTTCTTGTAGTGTACCTAGAATTGAAGGACCATTTGAAATAATGATATACCATGGTTTTCACTCCTTTTAGACCATGGTATAAGTCCTATATAGAGCCTTTGTATTATGTTTCAAGTCTTTTTAAGATCTTTTCATGTCTAGGTAAGTTTTGGAGTATTGTGGAGATCATGGAGCCATTTGGAGATTAAAGAAGAAGAAATCGTAGCTGTGCAAGAAATCGAAAGTCAGAGTTGATAATTGACGGGAGTCTCGATCGACACCTCCTTAGTGTCTGTCAACACAAATTAGAGATCACAAGCCGACTCTATTCCAGAAGTAAAACTTTGTCCCGAAAGTTTCTACAAATACAAGAAAACCACTGGCAGATTTTTAAACCAATATATTCTATTTTACAGCCATTGTTTAGGCTAGTCTATTATTTTTCTTAGAAAGTTTTTTGGATAGAAGATCACAAGAGTCCTTTAGAGATTCGATTGCAATACCAATATTTCTATCTCTACTATTTTAATGAAACTCATTCAGTTGATCTTAATGTCTCGCATGAATATGTCTTAGTAGTTTACTTGTTAGGTTTAGGGTTTTCTAGGGCTTTAATGAGCTTATAAATTATAAAACTGTTAGGGTTATCATATTGATTCCTTCATCATGATTGTTCTTACTGCTTGTTTTCTAGAGTAATTAATTTGAAACATGATCTAGGATACTGACAACCGTGAGAGTGGGTTTGACACCTGAACTAATCTGCTGAGCTACGTCGATAGTCACAGCGAGAGTTGTTTAGGAAACTTAGTGAAAATATTGAATTGGAACATTAATGCTTGTCTAGAATCATTAGATCCACAAAGAGATTTGGCATCTGATAGTTCGGCATCTGATTAGATTCGCAGCGAGAGCTGGATATCTTACTATTGAATTCGAGTTCTAGGATAATACCTACTTAAACCCTTCGCATCTATAGATTTTAGTTTTTGATAACCTGTTTGAATTCAGTAAACCTAGCGCCTCCCATATATGTCTACAAATCAATCTATTTTTATTTTTATTTACACCTTTCTATATTAACTAGCTTAATCTATAAACCTATAGTCTATATTTTGACCCACGCTCTATGTGGATTCGATCCCTAACTGATGCAGTCGATCTCTTATTATAGAGAGTTTATCTAGGGTAATTTGAGCTACATTAAATTTTGCGTCACTGCCAGGGAGTGTTTGATTCGCCATTTGACTTGATGAAAAGATTTAGTCTAGTTTTTTTTTTTGGTTACTTGCAAAATTTTCTTGTGATTTTCAAGTACATGCCTAGCAATACAAGAAACAACAGGGAAATTTATCTCTTTGAAATTTCAGACCCAAAACAACTTGAATGCACGATTCACAGAGAAAATCGTTTAGCATCGATCAACACCTCTTTACCGTCGATCGCCACCACTCACAAGAAAACGAACGACACTACTCAAGCATCAATCGACACCAACATACAAACGAGAAAGATGGTCGCGACGACTCTTTTGTTGATTCAGGATGAGAATGGGTACCTACATGACCGTGAGGGTCATCTGCGTAATGCAGCTTGTTAGAGACTAGATGATCAGGGGGATGTAATCTTTGAACCAGAAGCAATTGCTCGAGATGCTGCTAATGGAGAGAACAATGTAGCCAATGTTGAGGCTGCAGCTACTTTGGCTGCTCTACCCAGAACGTCGACTGAATACAACCATCCAAATCAGTACTACGCCAATACGTCTGCTATTCGTCCTCCTAATTTCCAGAGGAACGATTTCGAGCTAAATCCAATATATTTTACACTCGTGGGACAACAGCCTTTTCATGGGCTTGCACATGAGCATCCTATAGACAATCTGGAGCGGTTCAATGATATTAGTCCCTGGAGACGGTTCAATGATTTAGTCCCTGGAGACGGTTCAATGATTTAGTCCCTGGAGACGGTTCAATGATTTAGTCCCTGGAGACGGTTATTACTGGCTTAACCAGTTACCATGATGATCTCTTACATCATGGACATCCATCAAAATTTCCATCCTGCGCAATTTGTTTTATGATGCAAGATCTGAAAACTTGAGGAATATGATTTCTATGTTTACTCAAGGGCCTACTGTATCTTTCAAGAGCTACTGGATTTGATCCATTTAATATTAGAGAGACTGTTGACAACATGTGTTCAACGAGGTACAACTTCTTGGTACCTTCTTCAGAGGTCTCGCCTTAGTCTATCAGATGGCTCTAGACACATCTAGTGGGGGGGGGGGTAATTTGAACATTAGAAATCCAGAAGAGGTTGAGAGACTTATTGAAAACTTGGCATCTAGTAAAAGTACCAAGAATACTGACTATAAGTGCAAGAAATCAGATGACACCTTGGATAAGGGACTCATGGCTGAAGTCAAGGCAAACATGGACACTATTCATGATCTTCTCAAGAAACAGGTCAGCTTCGCAGAAGGTGTAGAGGTTTTAGAGACGGCTAAGAACATTGACAACAAGGAGGATGTGAACTACGTCAGTGGGGCTGGTTTTCAGTAAGAGGTTTGGGAATCAGAGTGGAAGCAGGAACTTCAACGGCGCTGGGCGAACAAGTAATTTCAGCAACAACCAGAGTTCGCAGTACCAGAAGATTTTCAACAGCAACAACACCTTCACAAGAAATTATGGAGCTTCTTCTTTTCAGAATCATATTCTCGGAACTCAAGAAAGCAAGCTGAAATCCATGATTGATCAGGTTCTAGAGGGTCAACAGAAAATGGCTGTAGACTTCAATGGGAAATTGGATGATGTATACTCTGAGCTGAACGAAAAATTTGAAGCTCTTTATACCCATGTGAAGAAGCTGAGACTCAGGTTGTCAGACCACTGATTATGTAAGGGAAAAGGTGAAGCTGGACGGAAGCACCACATGAATGTTATCATAGAAGATGAATTTTTGCAAGTGGTGAAGCATGAGAAGCTTCAACAGGCCGACTTTCAGTTTGAAAGTTCTTTGTCGTTTGGCAGTATGCACAGGTGTGGATCGACACAAGTAAAGCATTGTTGGAAGCCTATTGCAGAGACCGATGATCCTCGACAGACAGCTAGTATCATTCGACACTACCAAGACGTCGATCGACACCCGTCTCAGACTTAAGCAAAGCCGATGCCAGAGCCTATCCGTCAACAAGCTGCTGAAAGTCAAGTTCAAACTGGGAAAAGAAAGAAGATCAAACTTCCTAGGCAGATAAGGAGAGTGGCTAGTGATAAGGGCATCTCCAATGATTAATATTATTATTCCCTCAAAATGATGTAAACTCAAAAAGAATTTGTGTGTTTACGCCAATAGTTTACTTCATTTTCTCCTTCAAAAAGGATATTTTAAATATATTTTATTATTAATACTTATAACTAATTCTAATAGTGCTTGTTATTTTAAAAACCTTCAAATTTTAACCAAAAATAGTTTCAATTCAACTATATCTTTTATTATGTACATAAATTAAGTTATTAAAATAATATAAAATTATTTATATATACTTATAACTGTATTATGAAAATATTAATATTTGTGTTAAAGCATAAAACACAAATACTGGATCTTTTTAGATACAATATATATATATATATATATAAATTAAATGGTCAATTTATAAATTAAAAAGACTAAACATCAAAATGAGTTCTTGAATAGCGTTCCCTAAAATTTTAGGGAATTCTATTCATAAACTCATTTCCCCATTAAAATGTTGCATTATTGAAGAGTGATTTCCCTCATTTTTGATGTTTTTCCTCAAAATGAGGGACCATTGGAGATGGTATAAGGTGAATGATGATTTCACCAGAAGGGTACTGAGAATCCCCAAGGAATAATATTTTGATGAGACCTACTATAATTACATGCTCTGGATGTTTTTTAGATAAAACAGAAAGACAGAAGAGGACATCAAGAGAATGTTCCACAAACTTAGAAGCAAAATGATGAAAATGATTAAATTGAAGAAGAAAAGTGACCCATGAAAGTTTGTGGTTGCATGTACCGTTGCAGATCACAAGTAACCAAATGCTTTGTGTTATACAAATTCTTCAGTGAGCATCATGCCAAGGACGGTGGCAAATCAATTGGATCTCAAGATCGAGCCTTCTCAAGACACATTCACTTTTGTGGATTGCTCTAAGGTCAATTCATCGGGTATTCTCAGAGACATACAAGTAGAGACTGGAGATGTTGTATTCCATGTAGATTTCCATGTGATAGACAAAGAGATAGAGTGGAATACATCCTTGTTGCTTGGGATAGCTTTTATGGCTACTGTAGGAGTTGTATGCGACATGCAGACAAATAAGTTGTGCCGACATTCTTTGATAAAAGTGTTTTCTATGACCATGTTCGAGTGTTCACAAGGAAAACATCCTACATTTGGCCTTGGTGATGATCCTTGATTTTTTGCTGCAATTGATACTAATTCTAATCGAGAGAATGCAGACGATGAATAAGTGTCGATCGACACAAACCAGCATCGTTCGACACTATTGCAATTTTAGAACAGTTAAAAGCTCTAATTCTTGAATCCACTACTCATTCTAGAGCATTCCACGGAGACAACCACAAATAGTCCTTGCACTTGATTAACATAGGGGTATACAGAAATCAAGAGGGTCGCACATGCATCATATCAGAAAGGGTTATTGATGTGTCAAAGGAAGAAATGGCAGAGATTCTTGAAATGTCTGCAAGTGTAGGAAGCAACTATCTGGCTCAACAACAAGATGAAAGACTGAACAACAAGACCACAAGGAACTACAATGCCTCCTCTTATCAGAATCCATCGGTAGCAGCCAAAAGAGACAACACAGAGGTTCTGAAGAATCAGATCATCATAGGACAGGAAAAGATGGTGGATGATTTCCGTATAAATCTGGATGCAACCTACACTCATCTGAATAACAGTATCGGATGGGTGTGTAATGTGTGGAGATGCTGGAACTTCAAGTGGATTTTATTAGTGCTACTGTGAGGAGGCAAGAACAGCAGAGAACAAGAGGAGAAAGAGGAGAAAAAGCTATAAGAAGCTTTATAGATTGTTGGTTTGAAATGTATGAAGAAGATGTTGAGACTTGTTTTCAGACAAGTTCTTATTTGCCTCCGGACTAGTACATAACTCCAAAACGACACGCTAAACAATATAAACAATCACTGAGTGGGAGGCAACCCACTATTAGGTATTTTCCCGTTTTTATCTTAAAAACAATGAAGACGAGTCATGAACTAGAATCGATCAACATCCGCCAGTGTCGGTCGAAAAGACATCACGAGTATCAGTCGCCACTTCACTATGTTGATCAACCCTGCATCCAGACGACATGTATACTCGATTTTTCCTTGCTTAAATTTTACAGATTTTAGTTATTGCTAATCTTGGACTGTATAACACTGGGGACATTGTTCTTTAAGTCTGAGGGAGGTGTCTACCGGCATTGTGTTTTGTTTTGAGTGTCAGTTATGTTGTTTTATAGAGTCAAAATAAAGTCAGTTGTGGATGATTAACTTTTTTCTTGGAAACAACTGCCTAAGCATTCTCTTGCACCATTTTCGGAGTAATTGACTGCATGGTGTACTGAATAGAAACACCGCAGTGGATCGACCTGGCAGTATTATCCATGCTTGCTGAGAATGTCTGAAGGAATCAAAGCGTACCACTGATACGTGAACAAATTACCCTAGAGCTACTGATTATTCTGTCAAATAAGAGGTTCAACTGTTGTACAAAGGGACCGAATCCACAGAGAGTGAGGAAACACAAAAGATTTGATAATCAACTTAGTTATGCTAGGAAATTAATAAGACTTTAAGGAATAGTAAATCAGGAATGAGTTGGTTTGTAAACAACTAAGGAAAATAGCTAGATCTACGGTTTTTAGGTAGTGAATTATAATGGATAGAAGCCAAGGGTCTTCAATCTTACAACATGAATATAAGAAGTAAAGATATAATTTATATTTATCCTATGGCTAATCTTAGAGCCTACAACTTTCATGTGAAAATTCGGAATGACCGTCGATCGATGGTATGCAAACGACATCGATCGATGACTTTCTTAGTCAAGTACTAAACGACCAGATTTGATTGGTTCACTTAAAATTACTTGACCAGTCTCTTGATTGTCCCTAGTAACTTAAGCTCAACATGATTTGTTCAGGTAAGGATCCCACTCTTGCAGTATCAATTATCCTAATATTATGGTTCTAGTTCGCTATCCTAGAACACAAGTAATAAGCACAATTGTGATGATAGATCTAATAATCACCCTAGCATTTCTGTTGTTTGGCTAATCCTTCTAAACCTTTAATAAACCCTAAATATAAAACGGTAACTACTCAGACATAGCTAAGCATAACATAATCATAAACATAAAATAATGCATAAAACAATAATATGGATAAAACTAGGGTTCCAATACAAAGCCTTAAAGAAGTCTTGATCTTTTCCCCAAACACTACTATGTTTACTATGAAAAGTTACTAAGCTTGTAAAAGAGGTCTCTCTGCATAAAACACCAGCAAAGATAATATAAACTAGATAAAACATGTCCAGGGGCAATCTTGTAATTTCCATGACTGAGACTTTAAGTCGGGTACTTTGTGAATTAGGCTTTACTATGTCGATCATTGATCGACGATAAGGGTGCGTCGTCGATCAACTTAACTCTCTATTTCGACTCGTACTTTGCTGAATTTGACCAGCTATGGAGTTCCTCTATCTCTGAGCTCCAGAAAACCTCATAATCTCTACAATGCTCCAAAATGTAGCTGGACCTTAAAAGATTCTAAAACACATCCTAGACAGACATAACATACACAAAATATGGCTTATAACATGGTCTAAAAGTGATAAATATTAGGACCTATCAACTTCTGCAAACTTAATATTTTGCTTGTCCTCAAGCAAAACAAGGGTAAACCTGTGGAAGAGGTTTGAAAACGCAGGGACATAAAATCTCTAGCTCATCATTATCACCTTCACTATGTTGCAACCACATCAAACAAGTGTCAATTTTAGAGAAACTTTTTATATCTTATCCTAGTATAGCAATCAAATCCATTCTACCAACAACATAGTAAATACGAGCTTGACTCACCCCTCATTAACCTCATTTCTTGCATAAAATAAAAGTGCAGGCTAGAGGACATATGGACTCTTACCCCTGCAAGTATCTGAACATACATGCAGTCTTCTCTGATCCCTTTCTTCTATCGTTCTCTCTTCTCTGAATCTCTTTATATTCTTTTTTTATAAGTCCAGTAAATCAATGATGCTTATACAATCCCTTGACTTCATCTTTCTTTTTCTTTTCTCTTTTTTTTTTAAATTTTATTTTGACAAGGTGTTGGCGAATAATGGGGCCACATGTAATTTATCTATTCCTTGCTTCCACAATGTGTCATCATTCATTTCTGAATTAGAATAATGGGGTCATAGGTAATTTAGCTACCCCTCTGAATCTTTCAGGAATTCATCTTAATCTTTTATTTTTATAGATGTCGAAGAGAGAGAGAGAGAGAGAGAGAGAGAGAGAGAGAGAGAGAGAGAGAGAGAGAGAATCAGAAACACACAAACTTTACCTTCCAGATTTGCAAGAGGAATCTGATCGAATGTATGCCAAACCCAAAGCAAGCAAATAAGTCAATATTAGGTTGAAGGTTAGCTTCGGTTCCTTAAAACTTTCTAAGCAAGTATGATATAGTGGCATGATGATCCATTTTAGTATCTCTAGTACTCTCTGTAATCAATAAATCTAGAATGGTTTGATAATAGTAAGTAAAACTTTAAATTGATCATAATCCCCTTCTTGACTCAATAAGATTCAATAAAACACATAAGAATAAAACTTAGAAAGCAATATCAGTAAACTTCCCCCCAAACTTAAATAACATTGTCCCAAATTAAGTGGCGATCGATGCTCGTGATGTAGTGTCGACCGACACCGGCCGGTTGTCGACCGATGCTGGTATATCAACTAATATTCCTTGACTTTTTTTAAAAGACCTGAAATAAAAAATACGACAATCAGTGAAAAACAAAAATTAAAAGAAATTTAAAACTTACTAGATGGGTTGCATCCCACCAAGCACTTGTTTATAGTCTTTAACTTGACGTTTTGGAGATATGATTTAGTCCGGATGAGATTGAGAACTTCCTTCAAAACAAGTTTCAATGTCTCTCTTCCTCATTTTGTTGATGCAGTTGATAAAAGCTCTTGCAGAAGCTTCCCTTCTTTCTCTCATCTCTGAATTGCACAGCGCTTAAAGCTTGGTAAAAGCTCTGAAATACATATCACCCTATACGCAAGATTTCCCTCATGAGATCGCGAAGGAACTAGCGACAAGTAATTTGCATCTACATTCTTTTTCTTTTTCTTCTTCCTGCCCCTTCCCCAGAGTTTGGCTTTTCAGTCTCAGTCTGTTCTTAAATTTGGAGAATGTCAACCAATGCTGATGGCTGAGTGTCAATTGACGCTGATGCTTGTTCTGCAGTCCCGTGATTTTAACCAGCTGTAGGTGCTGGATCTTTAGATAGCTCTATATATAAACTCCTCGTTTGGGTTCTTCTACACATGATCGTAGAAGATAGTTTTGTCAACATTAGTCAAACAAATCTTATTCTTCTTAAGATCACAAACTGCCCCACATTAGCCATGAAGGATCTTCCAAAAAGAATAAAAGATTTCCAATCTGATTTGATCTCCATGACATGAAAGTCCACAAGGACAGTGTATTTCCCTATCTCTACTTATACATTCTTGATCATGCCGGTTGAGTTTGTCGTGGAGTTATCCATGAAGGTGAAACTATCTTGAGAAGGTGTTACTTTTAATACTAATAGTTAAGCAGTGTCTTTGGCCATAATGCTTCACAGAGGGCCATGATGATGACCGTAGATCCAATATCGTATTGGAAATTGGAGTCAAGTATACAATAGGGAATGAGAAACTTCCTAGGATCTTGTTCCTTCTTTAGTGTCTTATTGGGTTTACGGCTGACCCAATGTCCTTATCCGTTTCCCTTCTCTCTCTCTGAAGAAATTACCCAGTTTGTACCTATGATAGGCATCCTCGAAAGACATATTATTAAAAACCCTCTTCACCCTCTTGTAAAATCCATTAGGTTCAGCTTTGTTAGCTTCTCTTCTGAGGTATTTGGGAGGTTTCCTAGGTTTCACTCTCTTCTCTGGAATCCTTTCTTTCGTTGCCTGCTGATCCAGGAGAGGTTCTTGTCTGTCAATTCAGTGTCGATCGACACTAGGTGTGTGTCGTCGATCGAAACTCTCGACAAATGAGGGTTTAGCTGGGGTAGATTTCTCTTGTTCTGGTGCATCGGCAGGTTGCTAATTGGTGTTCATTGTTCGCTTTGTTGATGTCTGAGATGGGTATCGAGTTGCATTTAAGCGGCCTGCATTAATGCTTGGTAAACACACTCGATATGCCATAGTTGGGTGATGATTGATGCTTTCCATTTTACACGGTGTGGCATAAGGGCAAATGGGTGTCACAACAGCTGAACCTCCATGAGACCATGGTGCGGAAAGTCTCTATGGCATCTCCTAATCCTTTCCCAAGAGCTTCTTAACGCTTTAGTAGGTCTCTGAAAGAATGTCAAAATTTTATTACTCATCTCTTCAGTCCTTTGATAGGTCCCAATATTTACCACTTTTAGACCATGTTATAGGCCCTATTTGGGGTCTATTGATATCACTCATGTCACCATAAAGAGTGACTTTTACTCTCTCAAATAAGAGGTTGAGTTGTAGTACTTGGAGATTGAATCCACAGGGAGCATGGGCACACAATAAACTCAATACAATCGCGATTAAGCTAGACAAGATGTTTAATAAAGCTAGACAAGGTGTCAATTATCCTAAGATCAGGGTTCTTGTTAATTACTCTAGAACATAGGTAATAAGCACAATACTGATGAAGAATATTTATTACACCCTAGAAGTTCTATTGTTTGGCTAATCCATCAATACCATTAATAAACCTAAACCTACATATGGATATACTCAAACATAATAGCACTAACACAAATCATAATCTGAAATTATAAAAGATATAAAAATCAATGATAAAACCAATGGAGTTCTTGATCAATCTCTGAAGGAGAAATGATCTATCTCTCCAGACCTAAAATAACGAATAGAATATCGAATAGAAAGTGTAGCTGTCAACAATGGCTTAGAAAACATAAAAATAGGGTTTAAACTCGTCTATGGGTATTCTGGTTATTTGTGGTGACTTCTGGGATTAAGTCGGTCTTGAAATATACTCGGAACGCATTCTGCTATCACCGTCGATCGACACCAAGGGTGCACCGTCGATCTACAATCCTTCATCTCCTCGACAACTTCTTCCTCTAGCAAGGCAGATAGACCACTCTTCAGTAAAACAAACATTGTGTCAAAAACTGTAGATCTAACCGTCCGATGAACCAAAAACATGTGACATAGGAAATCTAACTAAAAGCTCTATCTTGTGTCAAAATATCAGATCAATAGTACCATGAGAAGTATCCATCCATAGATAAACTTCTGACGCGTCTGCGCAGTTCTGCATCTCAAAAAGCTCTAGAATTACCAAAGTTCTCCAGAACGTACCTAAACCTGAAAACACTCTAAAACAACCCCATACCCACATAATAGACTCTAAATAGGGCCCATAACATGGGTTAAAAATGGTAAATATTGGGACCTATCAACTCTCCCAGACTTTACCTTTTACTTGTCCTCAAGCAAAACAAGGGTAAACCTATGGAAAAGGTTTGAAACACAGGGACTCACAAAATCTCTAGCTTATCATTATCAGCTTCACTATGTTGCAACCACATCAAACAAGTGTCAATCTTAGATAAACTTTATATACCTTATCCTAGTATAACAATCAAATACATTATACCAACAACTTAGCAAATACTAGCTTGACTCACCCCTTTACCTTGGGACTATCGATCAGTGGACACATAGACTCTTACCCTTGAAAGTATCTGAACACACATGCAGTCTTCTTTGATCCCTTTCTTCCCTCTTTCTCTCTTCTCCGAATCTCTTTATATTCTTTTTATATAAGTCCAATGAATCAATGATGATGATACAACCCGTCTTGTTCATCTTTCCTTCTCTTTCTCTTTTTTTTGTATACTTTCGACAAGGTATAGATGAATATTTGGGTCACATGTAATTCAGCTATCCATCGCTTCCATAATGTGTGATCATTTCTTTTTGAATTAGAATAATGGGGTCATAGGGAATTTACTTACCTCTCTGCATTTTTCAGTAAATCATCTCAATCTTTTATTTTTATGATGCCAAAGACAGAGTGAGAAGGGAATCAGAAGCACACAAACTTTTACCTTCCAGACTTGTAAGAGGAATTCAATCATATTTATACCAAACCCCAAAGCACGAAAAATAAGTCAGTATTAGGTTTGTGGTTCGCTTCGGTTCCTTAAAACTTTCTAAGCAAGTGTAATATAGTAGCAAGATGATCCAATTCGGTATCTCTGGTACTCTTTGAATTCAACAAATCTAGAATGGTGCTATAGAATGGTTAGATAATAAGTAAAAATTTAAAATGATTATAATCCTTTTCTTAACTCAAAAAGTAAAAAAAAAACACGTAACAATAAAACTCAAAATAGAAAGCTATATTAGTAAACTTCCCCCTTATATAAATAACACCGTCCCCAGTGTTATCCTGTCTCGGGTTGGTGGGGAAAATTAAATCATAAGTAAAAGTTTAAGGAAGGAAATCGATGCCAGACTTTTTAATGAGTGTCGACCAATGGTAGGTGATTGGTCTAGACCGATGGTATATCTTTGTCGGCGACCGATGGTGGTGTGATGGTGTCGATCGAGAGTGGTCTTAGAACTTCCTTGTTGTCTAATAATTTTGTTTTTTAACCTGCAATAAATAAATAAAAACCAAAATTAGTAATAAATAAATAAATAAAATTTAAACTTACTAAACAGTCGGTTGCCTCCCACTCAACGCTCTTTTCACCCATTAGCTTGACGTTTGGAACTCTGAGTTAGTTCAGATGAGATTGCAAAATTGCTCCAAAACAATTCCTAGTGTCTAATATCTTCAGCTTTATCACACTTTTTGTGAAAGCCTTCAAATACTCTTCTTCTTTGTCTATAATGTCAGCAATAAGAAGTGCTCGAAGCTTTGCATTGTTGTGAAAAGAATTTGCTGTGCACTCTGTATTTCTTGACACCATCTGAGAAGGGAGGAATCAATGACAACTGAGGACAACCCTTGGTCTGTTTTCTCTTCTTCCAATTCTTCCTCTTCTTTCCCCAACCTAATTTGTTCTCGTGTGATTGCCTCCATCAAAAATATTTCGATACACTTCAAACTCCTTCTGCTCTGATACGCAAGGGGTTTTGATCGATACTCCAGTGGTGGTGTCGATCGATACTGCTTCTGTTAGGGCATTGTCAACGTCACCTCTATATCTCAACCCTCTCTTAGAAGTTACTGCATACATATGATCATCAAATACCCCACTGTAGGAACCCAAATGCAAAATTCTATCTGGTGGGATAGGAAATTCTACTTCAATGATAGCGCAAGGAACCACAAACTTCACAGGGCCATGTACCTTTTTCACTCTTTTGTGAAGACCAAAAGCCTCTTCTACGCAGATATGTGGTTGTGGATGTTCTGGGACAGCAAGGTGTGAGGCCTCATACTTGTATGTTCTCTCCTTGACTGGTTCCAGCTCAACTGTACATCCTAGCAGCTCATCCAACGATGGGTGTTGATCGAAGTCGGGTAGGCGGTGTCAATCAATAGCATCAGGTGGATGTCGATCAATATCATTAGGCAGGGGTCGATCAATGTTAGCCTTCGGTGAAGTCTCCAGATCTTTTCCTGAAGCGTGCTGATCGTCATCAAGCTTCATCTCCAAATCCTAACCAAAATTTCAGAGTGTTTTTCATCCTCTGGCTTCAAGAAATCTTCTATAATCGACTGATCGAACTTCAGTGTTGAGTCCGCTACGTCGTGAGAGAAACTCGAACTTTTGGTGATTTCAAGAGGTATCGATCGAAAACAGAGATATGTGTCGATCGATGCTGAGGTCTTGGTGTCAATAGATGCTGAAATAGCATCGATCGACACTGGAGTCGGATCACTATTATCAGCTTCTCTTGCTCTGCTCGGCTCAGATCCATGATGTTCATCACTTTTATGAGTAACCTCATATGTCTGTTGAACCTGAATATCTGGCTTCTTAGCGTGAGTGTTCAGCGTTTCACATTCTCCATCCATCTCACAATAGACAAAACCCAATAACTTACTGAACTTAAACATCAACTTCTTCCCCCGGTCTTTAACCATCATGTCCAGTATATCATCAAGCTTCCTTTTCCAAGCTGCTGCAACGTTAGTGAGAAATTTATTGAGGAAGTCTATTTTAGTGTCCTCCCAGCTGGTTAGAGATCCCGCCTGCAGTTGAGTGAACCAGCTAAATGCATCCCCGAGAGAGAGTATGGAAATTTTTTGCTAGCATTTGGTATTAGATACTTCATGCTGCTCGGTACTTGAGACTAGATCCTCGAGCTCTTCAATGTGTTTCTTGGGATATTTGTTGAGCTACCCAACCAAAACCACTCACGGCTCATCTTGAGGTCATTCATCTCAGCAATAGCAATAACATCAGGGATCATAACACCCTATGCATTAATAAATTGTCATGTGCTGTTGCATGGAAGACCTTCTTCGTTCGTAAGATGCCATACTCATCAGCCTCAAGTATAAGCACTTTGATCTCCTCTGTCTTCTCACAAGTGGTGTCGATCGATACTGAGGAGTTGGTATCAATCAATGCTTGGTGCACGCTGTCGATCGCTGCTGCTTTGAGAGTATTGGACGATACTTCCCTCGTAGACTTACGGATCATGGATGAATCAGCAAGCTCCTGCTTTGAAGAGCCCAAAACACCTCTTCTCATTGCTTCCGGGTACTCAGATGTATGTACATGAAACACAAGAATTTTTTTTAAAGTAAATTTAGAGAAATAACCTAGACTAAATAAAACAAATTGAGCTAACGGTGAATCCTCAGTCCCAGGCAATCGCGCCAAATTTGATATCACTCAAATTACCCTAAGGAGTGACTTTTACTCTTTCAAATAAGAGGTTCAGTTGTAGTACTTAGGGACCGAATCCACATGGAGCGTGGGCACACAATAAACTCAATACAATTGTGATTAAGCTAGGCAAGATGTTTAATAAAGCAGTAAATGATGAAAGCAGGTGATTGATTGATTTAGGTTTGCAAACAGTTAAATGAAATAGTTAGATCTAGGGTTTCAAATAAGTGGATTATAGATGATATAAGCTAAGGGTTTTATATCTTAGAACTCAAATGCAAATAGTAATATATCAAGTAGTGAATTTATCTATGATTTAAGGATTTGTTAACAACTCTCGTTGAGAACTCAGAATAGTCCGTCGATCGATGACATTGACCTAGCATCGATCGATGCTCACATAAATCAAGCATTACGTCCTAAGTAAATATGTTCACTAAAATTACTGGACTAACTCTCGTATGTATCTAGCAACCTAACTCAATATGATTTATTCAGGTAATTATCCAACTCTCGTAGTGTCAATTATCCTAAGTCCATGGTTCTAGTTAATTACGTTATAACACATGCAACAAACAAAATACTGATGAAGGATATTTATTACACCCTAGCAGGTATATTGTTTGGTTAATCCATCAATACCATTAATAAATCTAAACCTAGCAGATGAATCTACTCATACATGATAGCAATAACACAAATAATAATCTAAAATAATAATAGATATAGAAATCAATGATAAAACCAATGGAGTTCGAGATCAATTTCCGAAGGGGAATTGATCTATCTCTATAGACCTAAGACAATTAATATAATATAGAATAGAAAGTGTAGTCGTCAACAACGGTCTAGAAAACATAAATATAGGGTTTAGACTTGTCCATGGGTATTCTGGTAATTTGTAGTGGCTTCTGGGCTTAAGCCGGTCTTGAAATATACTTGGCCCGTATTCTGGCATCACCGTCGCTCGACACCAAGGGTGCACTGTAGATCGACATTCCTTCATCTCCTCCACAACTTCCTCTCGCGAGGTAACTATAGATCTAACTGTCTGATAGACCTCAAACATGTGGCATTGGAAAGGTAACTGTAATATCTATCTCGAGTCAAAATATCAGCTCAATAGCACCATGGGAAGGTATCCATCCATAGATAAACTTCTGACTGGTCTGTGCGGTTCTGCATCTCAAAAAGCTTCATAATCACAAAAGTTCTCCACAACGTACCTGAAACTGAAAACACTCTAAAACAACCCATGCACACATAATAGACGCTAAATAGGGCTCATAACATGATCTATAATTGTTAAATACTGGGACCTATCACCTCTTATATGTGTCTAGGATGTGTATTAGACTCTTTTCAGGTCAAGGTACATTTTGGAGCATTGTAGAGATTATGAAGCTCTCTGGAGCTCAGAGAGAGAGAGAAGAACCCCGTAATTGGTAAAATTCAGCAAAGTACGATTCTAGACATAATATTGTGCCGATCGATGATGCACTCTTGCCGTCGATCAACGGTCAACGCGCAGAAACCAACCTCACAAAGTAGCTGACTTGAAGCCCAAGTCACAGAAATTACAAGATTGCCCTTGGACTTGTTTTACCTAGTTTATATTGTACTTTCTAGTATTTTATGCAAATGACGACTTTTTGCACGCATTGATACCTTTCATAACAAACATAGTAGTTTAGTGTTTTTTTAGGGAGAAGATCAAGACTTCTTCAAGCTCTGTATTAGAACCCACTTTCGATCCCTATTCTTTATCTTATGCATTATTTCATGTTTATGATTATGTTATGCTTAGCTATGTATTAGTAGTGACCTTGTTAGATTTAGGGTTTATTAAAGGTTTTGATGAACTAGCCAAACAATAGAATAACTAGGGTGATTACTAGATTTATCAATATAATTGTACTTATTGCTTGCGTTCTAGAGTAGCTAACTAGAACCCTGATCTTAATTGACATCTGCGAGACTAAGAATATTACCTGAATAAATCATGTTGAGCTTATATTATTAGGGACAATCGAGAGAATGATCTAGTGATTTTAAGTGGACCAGTCGAATCTGGTCTTTTAAATCTTGACTAAGAAAGCCATAGATCGATGCCGTTCCACACCATCGATCGATGCCCTTCCACACCATCGATCGACGGTCATTCTGAGTTTGCCCACGAAAGTTGTAGACTTTGAGCTTAGCCATAGGATCGATAGAAATTATATCTTTACTTATTAAATTCATGTTCTATGATTAAAAACCCCTTGGCTTCCATCCTTTTTAATTCTCTACATGAAAACCCTAGATCAGGTTATTTTCCTTAATTATTTACAAACCAACTATTTCCTTATTTACTATTTCAAAGTCTTATTAATTGCCTAGCTTAACTACGTTGATTATCCACTTTATTGTGTGCCCTCGTTCTCAGTGGATTGGATCCCTAAGTACTACAGATGAACCTTTTATTTTAGAGAGTAACCATTAGTTCTAGAGTAATTTGAGAACGTATCAAATTTGGCGCCGTTGTCGGGGAGCAAGAATCACCATTAGATTTGTTTTGCAAGTTTTGTCTAGGTTTTCTTTTAGTTTAGTTACAAAACTTTTTCTTTGGTATTTCAGGTGCACGCCTAGCAGTACCAGAAGCAACAAGGGAAAAAACCAAAATTTCTCAGACCCAGTTGCCATCAAATTTAGCATCCACAAAGAGAAGCGAGAAGCATCGATCAACGCCAACACTTCTTCGTCGATCACCACTTATTTGCTGAAATTGATCGACACCAATACCGAGATTTCGATCAATGGTTACTCTCGAGTAGAGATGGTTGCTATGTTGATTTTGACTAGGAATGAGAGACGGCACCTGTATGACCTTGATGACCATCTGCGTAATACAACAAGTCACATAATTGATGATCAAGGGATTGCAATCCTTGAACTAGAAGAAGCTGAAGTAGCTCAAGCTAGTGCTGAGGCCCAAGCTGCTCTGATAAAATGAGAAGATTTGAGCTTGGTTTCGTGAAGAACACTGGAGAAAATGAAGAACACTTGAAGAGAGAGAAGAGAGGATTCGTGAGAGAGAGAGACAAAGAAAAGAAGAAGAAAATTGTATTTCTTGCTTAATTTAGGTTACAAGGGATACTTTAAATAAAGTAAGACAGACAATAAAGAATGAATAAACAATTGGTCTTCTGAAGATGCTCTGGACGTGGAGGGCACACTCAGCAGGACAGAAAGGGACAACTTCTTTGTTTGTTTCTTCCTTGGCAGAGCATGTGACTTTGGTTTGTCACCAAGCTCCAACGGCTCCAGCAAGTTGCATACACTTCTTTATATTATTCCAGAGCTTAAGGAGACCAGAGAAGATATTTAAACTCGTCCCATTCCTTTACTTGCCTTCCAAGACACTCTTAGGGGAAGCTGTACGGACATACTTGTAGGTCAAGTTGTACGGACATACTTGCATCCTAAGCTAACTTGAATTTGCCTCTCTTTTGTTCCTTATTGCCTCAACCTTGTTATTGCTTCATGTCAACACTCCCCCTCAAGCTTGACCATAGGAACTGGTCAAGCTTGGATACCATGAAGCATTCCCTCATTAAAACCTTTACTTGGAAAAAACTACTTGGGATAAAAACCAAGCAAAGGAAAAAGAGTAGAACACTTCATGGTAAGAGGATCAGTGACCAATGAGGTCTATGAGTCCAAGATTGGGATGAATGGACTCACAAACTTTGCTGCTAGCTGCCTTGGTGAAGATGTCAGCTAGTTGATCTTCACTCCTTGTGTAGCATGGGAGGATCACTTGCTGTTCCACTGCTTGTCTCACCTTATGGCAATATACTTCTATATGCTTTGTCCTCTCGTGAAAACTGAGTTAGATTCAATGTGTATAGCTGCCTGGTTGTCACAATGCATAGTCATTGGTGTGATGATCTCTATGCCCAAGTCCCTTAGCAGTCCCTTGATCCATATGAGTTCACTAGTCATCTTCCTCATGGCTCTGTATTCTGCTTCAGCACTTGAACAAGATACCACCTTCTGCTTCTTGCTCTTCCATGTGACCATATTCCCTCCAATGAAGGTGCAATAGCCAGTGGTAGATTTCCTATCAACTCTATCTCCAGCCCAATCAGCATCACAATATCCCACCACCTCAGTGCTTTTGTTGCAAGCCATCCAAACTCCTTGACCTGGAGCTTCTCTCAAGTATCTCAAAATCCTCTCCACCATGTTCCAGTGATGAATATTAGGTGCTTGCATGTGTTTTCTGACTTGATTCACAGGAAAGCACACATCATGCCTTGTGATTGTTAGGTAGATGAGCTTTCCCACCATTCTCCTATATTGCTTGACATCCTCAAAAGGTGTGTCTTCAAACTCCCCCTCTCGCAGTACCTTGTACCCTTCTTCTAATGGTGTCTTAGCCTCTCTGGTTCCAAGGGTTCCTGCCTCATTTAAAAGTCAAGTGTGTACTTCCTTTGGGATAAGAAAAGCCCCTCTTTAGAGTGGCACATTCCTATCCCTAAGAAGTACTTCAATTCTCCCAAATCTTTGATATCAAAGGCACTTTTAAGAAAAGTTTTGGTTGAGATGATACCTTCCTTGTTGCTACCAGTGATGATGATATCATCTACATATACCAAGATGACTACAATACCTTGTTTGCTGGTTAGGATGAAAAGAGAGTGATCAGCTTCTGATTTCACAAAGCCTCTTCCATTAAGGGTTGTGCTCAGCTTATGGTACCAGGCTCTTGGGGATTTCTTTAAGCCATAGATTGCCTTCTTCGACCATAAAACATTTCCTGGTTTGAACATGCTCTCTAGGACAGGAGGTGGTCGCATGTACACTTCATCTTCCAACTCTCCTTGTAAAAAGGCATTCTTCACGTCCATCTGCCATAAATCCCATTCTAAGTTGACAGCAAGAGATAGAAGGATCCTTATAGTACGTAGCTTGGCCACTGGTGCAAATGTATCCAGATAATCTTCCCCATACACTTGAGTGTATCCTCTTGCAACTAGCCTTGTTTTCTTCCTTTCTGGTTTTCCATTGGCTAGATACTTGATGGTGTATAGTAGACGACTTGTGACAGCTTTCTTGCCTTTGGGGAGTTCAGTTTCAAACCATGTATCATTCTTGATCATGGCACTAATTTCATCATCGACTGACTTCCTCCACTCCTCATGTTGTATAGCTTCTTCATATGATCTTGGAATGTATTCCTGATCCAGTTCCCCAATGAAGACTTGATGCTCTTGTGGATATTGAGCCAGAGAACATATTGCACTTGGTGGATGAGCCCCTGCTTCAGCATTGAAGTAAACTCTTGTATTGATCCAGTTTGAAGCAGGTCTCTTAATCCTTGTACTCCTTCTAAAAGGCTGTATGTGATCAGGTTCTGATTCATTTCCTTCACTTGGATCTCCTACTTGTGTTTGATCATGAGTTTCTGATTCTGTTGGCATTGATGGTATCTCATTTTGATCATGAGCTCCTGAGTTCTCTTCAGGTTGTTGACCATTCTCATTGCCCCCCTCATGATCAGGATGAGTGGCTTCAATGTCTTCCTCAGCCTCTTCTACATCTTGAGCTGGGGCCTCATTGACCTTCTCTGATTCCTTTGGCAAACTGATGCCAAGCCTCTCCAAGATCAATCTTAGGTTGTTAGCTCTATCAGAGGCAGATTGAGATAGATCTTGGAGCTCATCCCAACTCTTTTCCTCATAGTAGCCTCTTGATTCCATAAAATTAACATCCCTGGAGACCATGACTCTCCTTGTCTCTGGTACATAACATTTGTAGCCTTTTTGATGTGTTGAATATCCAATGAACATTGCCTTTGTGCTTCTAGCTTCTAGTTTATTTCTTAATTCTCCTTGAACTAAAACAAAACACATACACCCAAACACACGAAGATGATCTATGGATGATTTAGTTTTGTTGAGTACCTCATATGGAGTGGCATCATGAAGAACTTTGGTAGGTGTGCGGTTGATTAAGTAAGTGGCAGTGACCACTGCATCTCCCCAAAACCTTTTAGGCACGTTGGTGTGGAACATCATGCTCCTGGCCACCTCCATTAGGTGTCTGTTCTTTCTTTCTACCACACCATTTTGTTGGGGTGTGTAGGGGCAACTGGTTTGGTGAATGATTCCATGGGAAGCTAGATGTTGTTTGAAGGTTGTGCTAGTGTATTCACCACCATTATCTGATCTACGAATTTTGATCTTAACATTGAAATGGTTAGTGATATAGCTCTGGAAAATTTTAAATGCTTCTAGCATCCTTTTATTGCAACAAAGTGATCCATGTGTACATATATTTTTCATCTATAAAAGTCACAAAATATCTATTTTGATCTCTAGAAACACATGGTGTAGTCCACACATCAGAATGGATTAAATCAAAGCAATTATCATAGATGGTCACTGATTTAGGAAACACACTTCTACAATGTTTTCCTAGAATACAAGTCTCACAATCACTTTTAAAAGAAACACTAGGCAGCAGAATGTTCAAGGCACGAGAGTGAGGATGACCTAGTCTAGCATGCCACAAAACATCTTTAGGGAATTCAGAAACAGAATTAAAAGCACAAGATAAATCAGAGGCTGGTCGAGTGTCCTCAAGCAGGTACAAGTCCCCCATGGTCACACCTTTTCCTAGCAACTTACTAGATTCAATATCCCGAAAATAGACATCATTAGGAGTGAAGGTAACATGACACTTCAAGTCATTAGTGACTTTCTTAACAGACAATAAGTTTGAAGCAAAAGTGGGCATGTAGAATGCCTTAGATACTTTGTCAAACAGTTTCGAATCACCTACTCCTCTTATTTGAATTTTATCACCATTTGCTATCATCACATTACCTAAGGCAGGTTCTACATTAGTAATCAAACTTGAGTCACTAATCATATGATGAGAAGCACCAGAGTCTATAACTAATGGTCTAGCATATTTTAGAGCATTTATTGAACTACCAGTAATGTGAGACGCATTTAGTGAGATACCAAGAGTTCTAGGGTTACCAGAGTGTTCTTTCAAGGTCTTGATGAGAGCATCTAAGTCAGAACTCTTGATGGACTCATCTTGATGGTTCCTTGCAGTGGGGTAGGTTGATGTAGATGCCATGGCTCTTCCCATACCAGCATTGGAGGTGACTGAGCTCAGAGTGGCAGGTTCAACTCCATCACTTGACAAGTGAGCTCTAGCATCCATGAACTGAGGTCGTGGTTCCTTGAACTTGTTTGGCTTTAGGTGAGGATGAAGGATCCAGCACTTGTCCTTCATGTGAACTTTCTTCTTGCAATGGTCACATAGCAAGACCTTCCTATCATCTTGCTTGTACACCCCCTTGTTTGCCACTGCTTCAGCTTGATGGATCATAACTTGTTCTCTCTTGCTTCCAAACAACCCCAGTGACCCTTCCTCCTTCTGAATTTGCGCACAAACCTCATCAAGGGTAGGTAACTTTTCAGCTCTCAGTATATGCTTGATGAGGTCATTATAGGTTGGGTTGAGAGTCAGCAGCAACCCAAAGACCTTATCTTCTTCACACCTAGCATTCAGAGTAGAAGGGAAGGGTGTGGTCTGAGCATCTCCAGTTCTGCCCACAAGGATCTGAACTTGCCAAAGTGAGTTTGAAACTCCATGTCTGCTTGACTGAGAGAATTAATGGCTCTTTTTACTTTAAACACTCTAGTAAGGTTGGAAGCATTTCCATAAACCTTGTAGAGAGTTTCCCATAGTTCTATGGCAGTCTCACAGTATGAATAAGACTCCAAGATAGCTGGTTACAGAGAGCTTTGGATGAGAGAGAGCACCATCTGATCTTCTTGCACCCATTTTTCTTCATCAACCACCACTGTCTCCTTTCCATCTTTTCCTTGGACGATCTGCTTTGGAGCTGCTCCAGTGGAGACATGACTCCATAATCCTCTTCCTCAAAGGGCAGTTTTCACCAATCTGGACCACAAGAGGTAGTTAATCCCCTTTAGTGTCACAGGTATGGTAACAGACTTGTTGTTCTCCATCTTTCACTCACTTGAACCCAGAAGAACAGAGAGTGAATCTTGAAGAAAAATACAACAAGAACAGAGTATAAAGCTTTGCGGAAGTAAAGAATAGGTTCAAGAGCTTTGTTGCTCTGATACCATGATAAAATGAGAAGATTTGAGCTTGGTTTCGTGAAGAACACTGGAGAAAATGAAGAACACTTGAAGAGAGAGAAGAGAGAGAAGAGAGGAGTCGTGAGAGAGAGAGAATGACCAAGAAAAGAACAAGAAAATTGTATTTCTTGCTTGATTTAGGTTACAAAGGATACTTTAAATAGAGTAAGACAGACAATAAAGAATGAATAAAAATTGGTCTTCTGAAGATGCTCTGGACGTGGAGGGCACACTCAGGTTGACAGAAAGGGACAGCTTCTTTGTTTGTTTCTTCTTTGTTTGTTTTTTCCTTGGCAGAGCATGTGACTTTGGTTTGTCACCAAGCTCCAACGGCTCCAGCAAGTTGCATACACTTCTTTATATTATTCCAGAGCTTAAGGAGACCAGAGAAGATATATAAGCTCGTCCCATTCCTTTACTTGCCTTCCAAGACACTCTTAGGGCAAGCTGTACGGACAAACTTGTAGGTCAAGTTGTACGGACATACTTGCATCCTAAGCTAACTTGAATTTGCTCTCTTTTGTTCCTTATTGCCTCAACCTTGTTATTTCTTCATGTCAGCATGCTCAACCCAAAACGTTGGCTAACTACAATGGTCCAAATTAATTATATGCCAACAAATTTGCTATTCGTCACTCCATCTTTCTAGAGGAACGATTTTGAGCTGAAGCCAGCCTATTTAACACTTGTGGCATTGACACCGTTTTATGGTTATCCTCATGAGCATCATATGGATCATTTGGAGCGATTCGAGGATCTTGTGTCTGCCATCAAGGCTAATAGAGTCCATGAATATGACCTTCTATGCAAGCTCTTCAAGTATTTGTTGCTGGAGATGCTTCATACTGGCATAAGCAGCTACCACCATGATCTCTTACATCCTGGACTGACATCAAAAACGCCCTCCAGCGTAATTTCGTTGATGATACCAGAGCAGAGGATTTTAGAAGCAAAATTGCTTCATTCACACATGAACCTGAAAAGTCTTCCAGAAGCTCTTGTATCAGATTCAAAACCTACCCAAGAGATTGTCTACACCATGGATTTAATGAAGTGCAACTTCTCAGCACTTTCTTCAGAGGTATTGAGCTGTCATACCAGATGGCTTTAGACACAGCCAGTAAGGGAATATTCTGCACTAGGAGTCCAGAGGAGGCTACTAGATTGATAGAGAATTTGGCAGCTAGCAACATCACTAAGAAAAATGATCGTGAGAGGAAGAAATCGGTCCCTACACTGACCAATGATCAACTGAAAGACATAAAAGGACAGTGTTCAAAGGTTTTTGAAGAAGCAAGTTACCTTCGCAGAAGGTGTAGAAGCTATCAGATCTGACAATGAGAAAGGTGAAGAAGAGGATATGAACTTTGTTGGTGGTAATGGATACCAGAGATATGGGAACCAGAGCGTTAAATCTTATGGCACTGGTCAAATGAGTAGCTACAACCAAGGATCAAAACAGCAGAGACTCTACAACAACAACATAACCTATTAAGCCTCTTACTATCAGAACACCCCATCAGATACCTAGGAGAACAAGATTGAAGCCATGACTGACAAAGTTCTGAAGGGACGGCTGAAGATGACAATGTATTTCAATGGAAATATTGATGCTAACTATGTCAACATCAACACTAAATTTGAAGCTCTCAACACCCATGTGAAGAAGCTAGAGAATCAAGTTGTTTAAACCAGTGAAGTTGTGAGGAGACAAGATGCCTTGATCAAGGAGAAGATTGAGGCTGGAAAGAAGAACCACGTCAGTGCCATCATGGAAGATGATTTTTTGGCAAGTAGTGAAAAAAGTTGGGAACCAGGAGGAAGAAACTCGTGAGAATCCCCTACCCTTTTCGAACGACCATCGATCGACATCCAAAGTTAACCATCAATCGACGGTACCTGATGAATCTGTGGGATCGTGTGAAGAGGTGGACATCAATCAACAGCCAGATCCTGCCATCAATTGATGGCCGTTCGAAACAAAGGGATGTCGGCTGCCAAGCATAGACATGAGTCTTTTATATGCTAATAGGCACTCAAAACCCACCAACCCAAACCTAGACAGAAAGATGAACCAGTCCCTACGGTAATTGAGGAAGCTATGGATGGACACTCTAGATGAAAGAAGAAGGCCCTTAGGCATCTTAGAAGGAAGCTAATGAGAAAGAGATGGACAACTTTGCTAAGAGAGTCCTCAAAATCACTTTAGAAACCACATTCGAGGAAGGTTATTACACTCACAGATTGTGGATGTTCTTCGGAGAAACCAGGGAAACTGATAAGACATTGAAAGAATGTTCAATCATCTATGGGAGAAGGTAAAGCAGTGGGTCAAGTTGAAGAATAGAAGCGACCTTGAGAAGTTTGTGGTTCCCTGCAACATCAAGGGACATTACTACCCTCATACACTCTGCGACACCGGTTCTTTAGTAAGGATTATGCCAATAACCATGGCAGAGGTGTAAGCTTAAAAGTGTAGCCTTCAAGTGATTCATTCACTTTTTTTGATTGCTCTAAGGTGAATTCATGAGGCATAGTCAAAGACCTCCAAGTGCAAATCGGCGATGCTCTAATTCCTATAGACTTTCATGACTTGGACATCCAAGTGGAGAAGAATTCATCCCTGCTACTTGGAAGAGCTTTCATGCGATATGAAGACAAGCAAGTTGTATCTATCTCTTATTGATCAATATAACTACTATGAGCTTGTTCAAACTAGATCCAAGACTGCTCTCATTGATTTGGTTCATGAACTAGGATGATGCAGCCCAGGACATGTCTGATCCGGAAAGCAATGCACTAACATCAGAGGACAGGCTAGGCGATGGAGAGATAAACGCTAATGATTCGGCCAAGGAGAGGCTGAGCTCAAAGGAGGATGACTTGGAAGAGATTCTGAACAAATGGGATCATTTCCATCGACAAAGTATGGATAAGGAAGGAAATGGGCCTCTGAAAAGCAATGTGGGCCAGAATGAAATAAAAGATGGACGAGAGGAGAGACATTCAGCCCAAGCAGAGTCCAATGACTTAGAAATCGACTCAACATCTGATCCACTAGTTTTCTCTGATGGGCCAACAACCAGATCAAAGTCTAAAGCCCAAAGAGAAGCTTTGAGGACCATGATCCAGCTCGTGCAAGCCAAGGAGGAGATAAGCACGAATCTATAAGGAGAGGTAGCAGATTGGATCACTCTCTTATCCGTGGAAGAAGATCTTGTGTGATCTAAAAACAAAACCAATGTAATGTAGGATTCTAGGATTTTATTTAGCTTTTTAGATTTAAGATAAAACCAAAACCTGTTAAGATTAGGGTTAGGATAGGATAGGATCTTCTTCAAAGATCCCATCAAGTTTTCTATTTAAGAAAGCGTAGGATGGCTTAAGCAAAAGACTTCATCTTTCCAATAAAAGCTTTTAAGCCGCAATCGTCCTGAGTTCTTATTCCTTTGTTCAGTGCCTGAGCAGAGAGCATCACTAAGGGAAAGAGATTACCATCGTGAGCATCTTAGACAAACAGCAAGGTAAACTTGCGTCTAAGAGAAGCAAAGCAACTTTGGGCCATCCGTAGCTTCAAAGCCAAGACCGTCAATATATCCAGAGTGCTAGTAGCCTCAGATCATCCCTCATCCATCCCTCCTAAAGTGATCCAGGATCAGACGCCTTCTAAGGCCATATCATAGGAGTTGTGGCCACATATATCTGCAAATTTGAGCTAACAGAGGAGTCGGATGATAGAGAATCGATCGACATCCAGCCCATACAATCGATCGACGACGACAACATCCAGCCGGTCGACACCCACCCTTCAGCATCGATCGATACTCATTACCAAGAAGAGTCCGAGGCAGCAACCACAGCAGAACACAATTCAGATTATGGTTATATCAGGCCAGATGAGTTCGGAATTATAAGGGATCCATAAGGACATGCACGAGCAATGGATAGACGAATTCTCAATGTATCCAAGGAAGATGTAGCAGATATAGTCGCAATGGCCAATGGATCAGGAAACCTCTTCAGTCAACAACAACATGAAAATCGGGCAGTAACAACATAGCATTGATCGACACACCACTGATGCCGTGAATCGATACTCACCTTACAGAGGAATTTTCCGGTTACAGATCAGAACCTGAAAGTGTTTGATCTAGAGAATTTTGATTATGGGGAAGAAAGAGATGAGTATGGTGTCCACAGAGAAAAATATGGCAATACACGAGCTATAGATGGCCGAATCACCAATCTGTCATAGGAAGGCATCATAGATATTCATTAAAAAGCAGCCATCATTGGACACACTCGTTTTTGTTTGCTAGAGTATGAAGAGAACTTTGATAGGACCATGCCAGAGAAAAAAATATACAGCAGACCAAGGGTTGACAACATGGTACGAGGAATCTACATAGCCCAAGACATGTTGATGGAGGATTACTAGAATAGGATTGATGATATCTATTACCAATTCAACAACAATATTAGCTGGTTAACTACGTGCATGGAGGAGATGAAGCAAAAGATGGATTCTACTCTTCAGATTGTTCAGAAAAAGAAAGAAACTGACGAAGGAACATTGACCGACAGACGATTCTGACCATGGATCGATGCTATCCGCGGACCATTCCAACCAATACTGGTAACCGAGAAGCTGCTAGAAATTAAAATTGATGGATTTTATGCATCTCAAGACATGATGGTGGAAGATATCTTCAGGAGATTGGATGACATATCCATACTCACAAATAGCAGGATCAATTGGTTACACAAATGTGTTGATCGCCTTGAGGAAAGGATGAGTCAAGTTGAGCTCATAAACGAAAGACAGTGAACTAGAGGTGAAGAAGGCATAAGAAGCTTCGTTAGTACCTGGTTCCAGAAGAGCAAAGAGGATGTGGACACTTGTTTTCCAACAAGGGATGATCTACCCCCATCTTAGTCCAAACAGTTCTAAACGTCTAGCTAAAGACTATAACCAAGCGGTGAGTGGGAGGCAACCCACTATTAGGTATGTTTCAAATTTATTTTATTTACATGATTTTAGTAAATTTCGTATTTTTCTCTATTTGCAGTAAAAAAAAGAAGAAGATCGAGAACCGCCAATGGTCAACGAAAGAGCAAAACCATCGGTCGATACCGATCACCATCGGTCGACATCATAACATTACCACTTATTATCTGACCATTGTATACTACCATTCAAGATTTTGTTGATTGCAGAGAGTACTAGAGATACCAAAGTGGATCATCATGCCACTATATCAAACTTGCTTAGAAAGTTTGAAGAAATGGAAGCTAACCTCCAACCTAATTTTCTTTATTTTCTTGCTTTGGGATTTGGCATACATTGGATCGGATTCCTCTTGAAAGTCTGGAAGGTAAAACAGTGTGTGCTTCTGATTCTCTTCTCTCTCTCTCTCTCTCTCTCTCTCTCTCTCTCTCTCTCTCTTTCTCTCTCTCTCTTTAGCATCTATAAAAAAAAGATTGAGTTGATCTCCTGAGATCGAGAGCGGTAGGTACATTACCGATGACCTCACTATTCTAATTCAAATGAATGATCACACATCCTTGGAAAGCGAGGGGTAGGTAAATTACACGTGACCGTATTATTCGCCTACACTTTGTCAAAATAAAAAGAGAGTAAATAAAAAGAACGATGAACAAGAAGTACTGTATCAGCATCATTGATTAATTGGACTTATAAAAATAATAATATAAAAAGATTTAGAGCATAGAGAAAAGAAGGAAGAAAGGGATCATAGAAGACTATCTGTGTGTTCAGATACTTGCAGGGGTAAAGTCCATGTGTTCTCTGATCGATAATCCCAAGGTAAAGCTTACACTTTTATTTTTTATGCAAGAAAAGAGGTTAGTAGAGGGGTGAGTTAAGCTAGTATTTGCTAAGCTGTTGGTAGAAAAAATTTAAATGCTATACTAGGATAAGGTATATAAAGATTCTTTAAAACTGACACTTGTTTGATGTGGTTGCAACATCGTAAAGGTGAAAATGATAAGCTAGAAATTTTGTGAGTCCCTGTTTTCAAACCTTTTCCACAGGTTTAATCCTGTTACACATGAGAACAAGCAAAAGGTTAAGTCTAGGATGTGTTTTAGAGTTTTTTCAGGTCCAATTACATTTTGAGCATTGTAGAGATTATTAGGATTTCTGGAGCTTAGAGAGAGAAGAACCCCGTAGTTGGTCAAATTCAGCAAAGTACTAGTCGAGATAGAGTATTGCGTCGATCGATGACGCACTCTTGCCGTCGATCGACGGTCGACGCGCATAAACCTAACTCAAAGTGTAGTTCACTTGAAGCCCAATTTACAAAGATTACAAGATTGCCCTTGAACGTGTTTTACCTAGTTTAGATGGTCTTTGCTAGTGTATTATGCAAAAGCGACTTTTTGCAAGTTTTGATATTTTTCATAACAAACATAGTAGTTTATGGGTTTTGGAGAGAATATCAAGACTTCTTCAAGCTGCGAGAGTAGGATCATCATCTGAATAAATCATGATGAGCTTAAATTACTAGGGACAATCAAGAGAACGGTCTAGTGATTCTAAGTTAACCAATCGAATCTGGTCGTTTAATGCCGACTAAAAACGTCATCAATGGATGACGTTTTCATACCATCGGTCGACGGTCATTCCGAGCTTGCACACAAAAGTTGTAGACTCTGAGCTTAACCATAGGATATATATAACTTATAATAATTTTACTAATTGAATTCATGTTTTATGATTGAAAACCCCTTTGGCTTCAATCCATTATAATTCACTATATGAAAACCCTAGATTTAGCTATTTTCATTACTTGTTTAGAAACCAACTATTTCCTTATTTACTTGTTTCAAAGTCTTGTTAATTGGCTAGCTTAACTAAGTTGATTATCAAATCTTTTGTGTGCCCTCACTCTCTATGGATTTGATCCATAAGTATTGCAGCTGAACCTCTTATTTGAGAGAGTAATCAGTAACTCTAGGGTAATTTGAGCATGTATCACCCTTGCATCATTAAAGAATTCAGTAAGAAAAGCAATCTTGACCTCATTGTAGGTAGTGAGAGATCATTGTGGAAGGATCTTCAATCAACCAACCGCATTCCTAGAAAGAGAATATTTGAACAGCTTGTAGGGGATGTAGTCTTCGGTTCTTTCATGCTCATGGATGCCATACACAAAATATTAGAGTATTTCAATATGGCCCATGGTATCTTCATGAGGAAGGCGATGAAATGGGCGCTGACCCACATAAGAGAAGTATGCGGGTTTTATATCAACCCCCTGGATTGCTGGAGGTTGAATTTTCAGACCTGTTAGCATAGAATTGACTAGGCCTGATCCATTATGCGAAAGTTCTTTGTTGAAAAACTTTATCATCCTCAGTAGCAAAAAATGGCTCAGGGATTGCAACCCACTGTGCATCTATCTTCTGACCTACTGCATTACACAAATGACATGTGGGGTCATGCAGGTCTGCATTATCATCCTGAATCAAAACAAGTCTCACAGCCATCTTTGTCTCGCAGCCTGCAGTGTTGATCAATGCTATATGAGTGTTGTCCGACACTAAGAGAGAGAGAGAGGTATCAATCGCTGCTTGGAGGAGGGTGTCGCTTGACACTAACCTCTTATACTTACGGATCGTATGTTGTAACTCAGCTAGCTCCTTGTTTGAGAAGTCCAAGAGCTCTTTTCCTTGTTACTTTTGGCACTCAGATGTATGCACCAGAAAAACAAGAATAAAATATAGTAAACTGAAAAGAAAAACCTAGCTGAAATCCCACACCTAGTCTATTGGTTTGAATCCTACACCTAGTCTAAAGTTAATTTGATCATATCAAATTTGGCTCCTAGGATTTCAGACAATTAGACTAGGTGTAGGATTAGACAAATGGCCTAATCATAGGCGCCAAAGTTGATATGCTCAAAACCCAGAAACGGCTCCAGATTTGATATGCTCAAATTAACCTTCAAGCTACTCTCTCATATAAGAGGTTTGGTGTAGTAAACAATACAAAAGCAGTAAACAATACAAAAGCAGTAAACAAAGCAATAAATAGATAGTCGGTTCTAATCGATAAGGAAGAAACACTAGATCTAGGGGTTTATCAAACAAGAGATTCAAAACAAAAATAAAAGATGCTAAAAGTTTAATTTTGTTCAATACTAGAACTCAAATACAAAAGCAAGTAAACCAGCTCTCGCATGAAATTACTAATCAAATGTCTAAATCATGTGATTCCAACTCTCGTATGAGAATTAAGGAAGAGTGTCCATCGATACCAATGGTTGAGTGTCGATCGGAACTTATTTATACAAGCATTAAAGTGCATATCGATAATGTTCAACTAAACCCTAGACCAACTCTTGTATGCTCCTAGATATCTAATCCATAAGAGTTCGGGTTCTGTTAATTGATTGCATTTTCGTGCATCTCAATTGTCCTATGATTCTAGGTTCAAATAATAAGCTACACTCTCGTGCTATTCCAACTACTATAGATCCTTGAATTACAAGACACCTTGGTGTAGAAATCAATAAACAACCCTAGCAATCCTAATCGATTATCAGTTTGAAATTAAGCTCATGAAATCTCTAAATCTAACAAGATGATTAGTTAGACATGAAAGGAATAACATAAATAGTAGCTGAATAAATAATAGATAAATCAATAGCAAAACCAAAGGAGATCCATTAAATCTATAAAAGAAAATTTATCTTCTATTCAAACCCAAACAATGAATAAAAGAAAGTGTAGAAAGCATAATAGTCAACAATGACGTAGAAAACTATAAAACCTAGGTATAAAGTTGGCTAGGGACAATTCTGTAATTTGTGTTGCCTTTTGGGCCTAAGTCTGTCTTGAATTAAGTTGGACCTGTCTTCTCGCATCAGTGTCGAGTTACACCAAGGCAGTTGTGTCGATCGACACTCCTTCTAAATCTCGACAACTTCCTCTCGAGAGTCAGACGAACCACCCTTCACTAAAACAAGCATAAATTTAATCCAAGATCCTGATTGAACTCAAACTGGTTAAATTGGAAAGCTAAATCAAATCTCTATTGTGTGTAAAAATATGAGCTCAATCGCACAATAGAATGGTCTCATCCATAGATAAACTTCTGATGCGTCAGTGCAGTTCTGCCTGAAATAGCTCCAGAATTAACAAAGTCTCTAAAACATACCTGAAACTGAAAACAGTCTAAGGCAGACTCCAAACACATTTAATAGGATATAAAAGGACATATACCATGGGTATAAAAGTGGCAAGTTCCATGGTATATCAAGCAGAAAAGCAAATAAAAGAAAGAAAATTTTATGAAAAGTAAGGGATAAAGGTCAAAAAAAAAAATTGACAAGGGCTGGTGGTTACAACCATTAGAGCTTGATTCGTGGAAGCATGTCCATAATTCTTAGTCAATTAAAAAGAATGACAGTCTTCAAAGAAGGGAGAGACTGACTGAGTGCAGTACATTGAAGTGCCTTATAAAGTTGGTACTGATTTGATGTGCCTTGCAACACTATAGAGGTGATGGTAGTGTTCTAAAGAAAATGTGAGTTTCTACGTATTCAAACCTCTTCCACAGATTTGTTTTATGTTTCTCTTGATGGCAAGCAAATGATAAGTATGGGGAAATTGATATACATTGGTTTAACCCCTATTAGGCCATGGTATAAGTCCTTTATAGAGTCTTTATATTATATTTTGGGTATGTTTTAGGGTCTTTTCAGGTCTAGGTACGTTTTGAAGTAATGTGAATATCAAGGAGCCATTTAGGGATTAATAAAGAAGAAACCCGTTGTTGTGCAAGAAGTCAGAAGTCAGAGTTGATAACAGAAGGGAGTGTCGATCGACACTAATGCGAGATCACAAGCCGAATCTATTTTCTAGAATTGCAACTTTGGCCAAGAAAGTTTTACTAATTACAAGAAGACCACTGGCTGACCTTAGACCTATATATTCTATTTTACAGCCATTGGTTAGGCTATCATTTTATTATTTCTTAGAGAGGTCTTTGGAGAGAAGATCACAAGACTCCTTCATAGATTCTATTGGAACTCCATTATTTCAATCTCTAATATTTTAAAGCAATTCATTTAGTTGATCTTTATATCTTTCATGAATATTTGTGAGTAGTTTACTTGTTTTCTAGGGTTTGATGAACTTATAAATTACAGAACTGCAAGGGTTATCATATTGATTCTTTCATCAAGATTGTTCTTAATGCTTATTTTCTAGAGTGATTAGGTAGAAACATGATCTAGGATAGTTGAGAACCGTGAGAGTGGGTTCGACACATGAACTAATTCTGCTCAGCTAAGTTGAGAGTTACAACGAGAGTTGGTCTAGGAAACTTAGTGAACATATTGAATTGAAACATTAATGCTTGTCAAGAATCACTAGATCCACAAGCTGGATATCTTACTATTGAATTCAAGTTTTAGGACGGTACCTAATTAAACCCTTAGAATCTATAGTTTTAAGTTACATGTTTGAAATCAGTAAACCTAGCACCTCCTGACAGGGTGCGGGTTAATGTTTATTTTACGGCAGACAATCTACCAAATTAAACCTACGAACTACTCTTGCCAGGAGAGGTCTAATTGTAGTACTTAGGGATCGAACTCACAGAGAGCGAGGGCAGACAGTAGATTTCTGTATTCCTAATGGCTAAGCTATGCAAGCTATAAATAGGAAGTTAGTTGTAAGTTTATCGGAAAAGGAAATTGTCTAAATAGGTAAGTTGATTCAAATATGGAAAACAATAGATCTAGGGTTTCAGGCAAGTGAATTATAGTGGATATGATGCATGGAATTATTAATATGCGAGGACATTAATTAACTAGTCTGACCCCCTCTTGCCCCAACTCTCGTAAGCGAACAGAAAAGAAGACCGTCGAGCGACAGCTAAGGCCGAGTGTTGATCGACGCTATCAGACAAGAAGTTCATCCGCTAGGTTAATTAATCCAACTTTCGCATGTATCTAACAACCTAGCTCAATGGAACCAATTCTGGAACAGAACCGACTCTGGTAGTTGTCCATGTCCTAAGTTCTGCTTTCTAGCTAGCTACTATAGAACACAAGCATTAAACACAATTCAAAAGATTGATATTTCTTATCTTAGCAATCCTATTTTGGGGATAATTCAATAATACCATTATAAATCCTAAATATAACAGGAGAATTACTCATACCTAATCATAGAAAGCATGATAGACTGAATAATATATTGCATAGAATAAACAATGAGGTTCCAATACAAATCTATGAAATAGTTCAGATTCTTCCCTAAACTACTAAGAGAACAAAAAGCTGTAAATAATACTTTTGTGTAATCTTTGTTTGTCTCTCTGCCTAAACCATGGCAAAACCTTTATAAACTAGATCAAAACCCATCCAGGGGCATTCTCGTAATTTTTCTTGACTTGGGCTTGAATTCGGTCAATACTTCTGCGAGTAGGTCGTCGATCGACAACAAGGATGCTCCGTCGAACGATTGTCATGCTTGGCTTTGACTCGTACTTAGCTGATCGTGAACATCTACTAGATATCTCCTCTTAGTGCTCTAACAAGCTCCATTATCTCCATAATGCTCCAAAACGTACCTTGATCTGGAAAGAATTTAAAACACAGTCTAGACACATATAGTAAACTCCAAATAGGGTCCAAATAATGGTCTAAAACTAGTAAATAACAATGTATATCAACTCCCCCAGACTTAATCTTTTGCTTGTCCTCAAGTAAAACAAATGTAGTCTGTGAAAGAGGTTTCAAAAGCGGAGACTCACATAGTACATAAGCATAACTATCACCCTTACTATATTGCAACCACAACAAATAATTCTAATCAAAGAGAAACTTTATATGCCCTATCCTAGTATAGCAACCAAATTCATTCTACCAGCGACCAACAAATACTAATTTGACTCACCCCTCTACTGATCTCATTTCTTTGCATAAAAATCAAGTGTAGGCTTTACCTTGGGAGTATCGATTATAGGACACATGAACTCAACTCCTGCAAACCTGCATGTATAGGTATAAAGTGTTTCCTGATCGCTTTCTTCCCTCTTCTCTCACTGACTCTTTTTGGATCTCAAACTCAATGGAAAATGATGCTGATATAGTCCATATTGCCATCTCATTTTTAATTATTTTTCTCTTATAGATCCTGAAGAGAGAGAGAAAGAGAAGGGAAATCAAAAATACACAGACTACTACCTTACTGACTTGCAAAAGAAATCCGATTCGATGTATACCAAGCCCCAAAGAAAGAAAAGTAGTTAGTATTAGGTCGAGACCAACTTTAGTTCCTTCAAACTTTCTTAGTAAGTGTGATCTAGTGGCAGGATGATCCACTTTGGCTTCTCTAGTAATCTATGCAATCAACATGTCTAAGAATGGTGCTTTAGTGTCGTTAGTCAATAAATAAGTTATGATCATAATACCCTTCTTGAATCTATAAAAACTATTTGAAAAACTTAATAAAAAAAGAAAAAAAAGATAAAAGCATAAGCGAACCTCCCCCAAACTTAAATAACATTGTCCCTAGTGATATCCCGACAGGTTCTGTTAATAAAAACTAAATCATAAGGAAAAGGTAGAGAGAAAGTCGATGTTACCAAACTCCGTAAAGAGTGTCGACCGATGGTGAGGATTGAATGTCGACCGATGGTGAGGGTTGAATGTCGACCTATGGTGAGGTGTTGGTATCGACCAATGGTTGTTGCGAACTTTTCTAAAACTCCTTTGAAAACCTAAAGTAATTAAGATAAAACGTAATTGATCACTAAATTACTAAAAATAAAACTTCCTAAAAAGTGGTTGCCTCCCACTCAGCGCTTGGTTATAGTCTTAAGCTCGACGTTTAGACGGTGGTTCATCAAACCAATGTGAAAGCAAGTATCCACATACCCTCTGCTCATCTCAAATGACGCACTGATGAAACATCTCACAACTTCTTCAGCTCTAGGTCTATGGTTGTTCAACCTCCTCTAAATAATCACCATTCTGCTCATCATTTATTCGAGTGCTTGAATGCATCCCATCAACATGTTAAGCCTGCAATCTATGGGCTTTGACATATCTTCCATACTCTGGTAGATAATATCCCTCATCAAGTCTTGAGAAAGGTAGACTTCGTCAAGCTTGTCTTCTAATAACTTTTCTGTTACCAGCCTCTGCCTAAATGCTGAGTAATGACTGTCGATCGATGGCCAAGTGTTGACGTCGGTCGACGCTGAACTAACTGCCCCAATCAATGTTTTTTCTGAAGAGATTCCCTGATCTGTTGGCCATAGCCAGCATGTCTGCGATATCGTCCTTAGACACATTGAGAATCCTTCCATCCATTGCTCGTGCATATCCATTTGGGTCCCTCATCTTTCCAAATTCATCTGGTCTGAGATAACCATAATCGTCATCGTATATAACCGGATTTTTGGTGATCGATGGTATTGAGGCACTGCCAATCGATGTTGCATTCCAGGTTCCATACGATCCTTTAAAATTTCCAGCCTCTTTTAGTGCAAAAACATGGTACTCGACTGCTTCTTCTTTAAAGTAGGAAACATCGTATCCTGGGTTATTGTTTTTCTGTGTCATCTCACGGTATTTCTGCCCAATGTAGACTATGTCTTCTTGATTGTATTCATCGTTCTGATCTGTAGCATAACCGTCGACCCATGTTATAGATTGAGTATCGATCGATGCTGAAGGGTGGGTTTCATGCAGGTTCTGGGTGTAGCTACCGCCGACGGTCATTGGCTCGGGTGTATCATGGCTCCGTTCTTGAGTCTCCATACTCGAAGGTCTGACAAATAGCCTGACATTCAGACTTGGTAGACGAACAAGTTATGCTGTTGGTGACTGTTGATCGATGTTGGGTTCTCTACATCGATTGATGTTCGAAGATTCTGAAGGTTCCATCAGTCGATGCTCAGGTTCGGCTGTCGATTGACACCAATGCGAACTACTGAAAGACATAGTACTTTCTACACATAAATCTCCTTCTTGGAGCTGTTCTGTCTTCACCTCTTGCCAAAATCAACACCTATCAATGCACTGACGTGGTGCTTCTGACTAGCTTCCCCCTTTATCCTTAATCTGGGTCTCATGTCTCTGAATGGCCTCACCTTTCTAGACCACTTGATTCTCCAACTTCTTGACATGAGCGTTGAGAGTTTCAAACTTTTTGTTGAGGCTGATGTACAGAGCATCTATCTTTCCATTGAAGTTCACAGTCATCTGCTGCTGCTGCTCTAGAATTCTATCAACCATAGCTTCTAACTTGCTCACATGAGGCCTCTTCTGCTGCGAATTCTGGTTGTATTTACTCCTGTTGCCACCATACTAGTTTCTGTTAAATCCTTGATTTCCCTGTCTTTGGAAACCGTTTCCACCAACAAAATTCACTATCCTGCTTTACTTTGACTTCATCTATCTGCTCTTTGCTCAACGATGAAGATGATTTCTTCCTCTCATAGCCTATGTTCTTAGTGCTATTGCTAGACGCTAAGATCTCAATAAGCCCTATTGCTTCTTCTAGACTCCTAGTGCTGAAGTTTCCTTCGCTAGCTGTGTCAAAAGCCATCTGGTACTGCAGATCAATACCTCTGAAGAAGGTCCTATGCAGCTCCACCTCGTTGAAAATGTGGTGTGAACAGTATCTCTGCTGGGACTTGAACTGAACCAAGAGCTTCTGAATGATTCTCTAGGTTCATGTGTGAATGCAGCGATTATGCTTCTAAAGTCCTCTGCTCGCCCATCATCAAATAAATTGCGCATGAACGCATTCTTGATGCCTGGCCAGGATGTCAGAGATCCTAGTGGCAGTTTCTTAAGCCAATGTGAAGCCTCTCCAACAAGTGAGTACTTGAAGAGCTTACAAAATAGATAGTCCTCATGGACTCCAATGGCTTTAATAGCAGATACTAGATCCTCAAATCGCTCCAGATGATCCATCGGATGCTCATGTCGCAATCCATGGTAGGGTGTCAGCAAACTAAGTGCGAAGAAGGAGAGTTTGATCTCAGTCGTTCCTCTGGAAAGCCGGAGGACGAATACCGGATCTGTTAGCATAGAACTGGTCTGGACGATTGTAGTCTGCCAGTGCCCGTTGAGCAGCTTGGGTGGCAGCTTCAGGTCGAGCTACTCCAGTGTCTTCTTCTACTTCTGGTTCGTGGAATACAGCCCCCGATCATCAATTCTCTGACCTGTTGCACTACGCAGATGACCTTCAAGGTCATAGTCTTCTCTCGAACCACAATTAAAGTCGCAACCATCTGAACTCGCGAACTACCGTCGGTCAACGCCGTGTGGGTACTGTCGATCGATGTTGGACGTGAAGGAGCGTCAATCGACGGTTGAGTGCTACTGTCGACCGATACTTGTCATATCTGTTTGTGGATGGAACGTTGGATTGCAACGGGATAAGAGAAGAGTAATTCTTGGTTCTTATTTCTTTTGGTACTGCTGGGCATGCACCTGAAAGGCAAGAAATATAAATTATTAATACCTTGCAGTAAAGAAAAAACCTAGACTAAAACCTAGAAAATAAATATAATGGCGATCCTTGCTCCCGGGCAACGACGACAAATTTGACAGTGTGGGAGTTAAGGTTTAATTTAAAGCAGGCAATCTATAAAATTAACCCTAAGAACTACTCTTGCCAAGAGAGGTCTAGTATAGTACTTAGGGATCACATCCATAGAGGACAAGGGCACATAATAGATTTCTGTATTCCTAATGGCTAAGCTAGGCAAGCTATTAATATGAAGTTTATTATAAGTTCATCCGAAAAAGGAATTGTCTAAATAAGTAGTTGATTCAAATATAGAAAAGAATAAATCTAGGGTTTCAGGCAAGTGAATTATAGTGGATAGAATGCATGGAATTATTAATATGCGAGGACATTAATAAATTCGTCTGACCCCCTCTTGTCCCTCATATGCGAACAAAGTAGTAGACCGTTGATCGACGGCTAAGGCCGAGTGTCGATCGACGCTATCAGACAGGAAGTTCATCCGCTAGGTTAATTAAACCAGCTCTCGCATGTGTCTAACAACCTAGCTCAATTGGATTAATTCTGGCACAGAGCCTACTCTTGTAGTTGTCCATCTCCGAAGTTCAGGTTTCTAGTTAACTACTTTATAACACATACATTAAACAAAATTCCAAGGATTGATATTTTTTCCTGCTAGCAATCCTATTTTGGGGATAATTCAACACTACCATTATAAACTCTAAATCTAACAGGAAAATACTCAGACATAATCATAGAAAGCATGAGAGAATGAATAATATAACGCATAGAATAAACAATGGGGTTCCAATACAAAACTCTTAAGAATTTAAGATTTTCTTCCCTAAACTACTAAGAGAAATAAAAGCTGTAAATAATATTTTTTGTGTAATATGTGTGTGTCTATCTGCCTAAACAATGGCAAAAATTTTATAAACTAGGTCAAAACTAGTTTAGGGGCATTCTCGTAAATTTTCCTTACTTGGGCTTGAAGTCGCCAATACTTTTGTGAGTAGGCCGTCGATCAACATTCAGGATGCTCCAGCGATCGATGGTCAGGCTTGACTTTGACTTGTACTTAGCTAATCGTGAACATCTATTAAATATCTCCTCTAAATGCTCTAACAAGCTTCATTATCTCCATAATGCTCCAAAACGTACCTTGACCTGAAAAGACTCTAAAACACAGTCTAGATACACATAGTAGACTCACAAATAGGGTCCAAATGATGGTCTAAAACTGACAAATAACAAGGTATATCACCTCAGGTATCTATCTACAAACCAATTTATTTACAGTTTTGTTATTTACTGCTTTCTATATAATTTGCCTAGATTAATCAATAAACTTATAATCTATTATGTGATCCACGCTCCCGGTGGATTCGATCCCTAAGTGCTGCAATCAATCTCTCATTTGATAGAGCTACTCTAGATTAATTTGAGCTACATCAAATAACAAAAAGGATCAGTGACAATGTTTATCAGCTTGATTTGTGAGGTAAATATAAAGTGAGTTCTACATTCAGTGTTTCTGATTTTGTTCTTTTTGTTGCATATGAACAGATTTAAGGACAAATTCTCTCAAAGGAAGAGGGGATGATGCAACTTTGATTTAACCAGAAAACAATACATCCATGGATGAGTCTGGGTGGTCAAAAGAAGACAAATCTGCCAACAAAGCAAACATGGTGGGCCAACATGTTCAAAGGAAGGTGGTCAGAAAAGGAGACCATTGTTCAAGATGATATAATCTTATATAAAACAAGGACATCAGAATGTGGGAATGAGCGTGAACCAGAGGATGATCTTGTAGCTGAGGATGACCATATCAAAACTGGTCTAATCAAATAGTAAGAGGATTACTCAGTGGCATAGTGAGCCAAACCAATCAATATAGCAAGTATGAATTTAAAGCTTGTTAAACCACTTTGGTTTTGATTCATGATAACAAATTTCAACAAATGGGAAAAATGTTTCAGTTGTACTCTTCTTCCTTTGTCAAGTTTTGTCCCACTAGGTTTTCTTGACAAAGCTTTTAATGAGGCAATTATTGCACTAAACCATAGCTCATTTGTTGAATCTAGAAGTCCAAGGCATGTCTTCTGTCATCAGCCATGACCAATAAAGCAAGAAGAGCCAATTTGGATGTTTAATCTTGTTCAAAAGTTCATCTAATGCTTTTGTACTTTCCCAAAGAGCCTTATAAGTTTTTCCAAGGCTTGTTTCTCTCCCTAATATGTTTGGACTCAATTCTGAACAAAACATTATCTATCTTTTTATTATAAAACTCTTTTTGTAAAATTCTTTGTGTTCCTTAGTGTGTGACATCTGGAGAATACAAAGGCTTTCCGAAACCTTTGTGTGACCATCATTCCACATCCCTTGTCAATGAGTTCTCTAGATTCATTGTAGCAAGGCTTATCCCCATCTCATCTCTCAAGTAACAAACTTAGGAGAATTGTTTTATATCTTCAGTATCACATCAATGTATTATTCTCGTATTATCAATCAAATATAGATTTTTTCATACGAAATCATCAATCTATGTACTTCTCTTAGATTTATTCTTATAAATATTTAGAAAACCCTAACCTTAAATTTTGAGTGGATTTTGAGATCCATCATTTGGCGCTACAAATATGGGCAATTCAACATAAAACCTTCTGAAAAATCTGACGTGAAATAGAGACTGCAATGGCTGGAGAAGACACATCTGGTGCGACAAGAAGAAACATGAACGTTGACGATCCCCATGATGGATCATATTAGCTTAACCCAGAGGGCACACTGTTAAGACCCTGCTGGTCGATTTAGATGGAAAATCGATTGTTCAACAGACCAAAGTGCAGCTGTTTGACCCAGATGGACTCCCACTTAATGCCTCTGGCACCACTCATCGATATAGATGCCCTATTTTCCCAGGTACCTTATAATTTAGGACATGTTCTTTCTGGTTTGCTTCAGTGTGCAGGTCAGCAGGATACATCATGAAAGCAAACCCTGCAACATCTAAAAAAAAAATCAGACCCGGGTGGAGCAGCAAGCTCAAAGCAACAATATATTTGCTTCGTCACCAAGGAATTCACAAAACGCCACACTAGGGGGATGTTCAACTTCATAAAGAGTCAACAAGATGACTAGCCACCATGGATTCATCCCGTACGATGAAGAAGCGATCCTAGAAGGAGAGATCGAGGATCTCAAATAAGATTTAGCACAGAATCAAACAGCACTTTGGACAATTTAATCCCAGTTCCATCGAGCGACCAGATCGGCTTCTGAAGTAGATAAAGTCATCCAAGAAACACAGAGGACGCCATTCACACTACCAAATATCAAACTCAATATTTTTGCATAGAACGGAAAAACAGACCCCAGACTCACATGACCAATTTTTGCATCGCAATGAGGCAAACGTGTTTCAACAATGGAAAATTAGATGTTGGTTACTGCCAACTCTTCATAGATAATCTGGAAGGAGCAGCTCTAAACTGGTTTTCTCGATTAGAGGCCAACACTATCAACAGTTTCAATCATTTGTCAATGGTGTTATGAGAACTTCTATATATTCTTAGAGAAATGAGCTTCTGATACCGATTTGTGGACAATGACTAAAGAAAGAAGATAAGTCAGTTCTCTCTTTCATCATAATTTTTAAAACCGTCCTCTCCTACATCGTCATAAGCAACGATGCATGCATATACACACTACAAAATTCCTTATGGAACGAATCACGCTTTCATGAAGAACGTTTACTTAACAAACCAGACATGCTAGAAGATGCCCTCCATCGAGCTTCAAGATACATGCAAATGAAAGAGGAAAAGAAAGAGCTTGCTGAAAAACACACA
Organism: Moricandia arvensis; assembly: GCA_905132765.1. Lineage (NCBI taxonomy): Eukaryota > Viridiplantae > Streptophyta > Magnoliopsida > Brassicales > Brassicaceae > Moricandia > Moricandia arvensis. The sequence goes on from CAJHQP010002526.1 coordinate 65,206, forward strand.
CCAACACCTAAATCCAAATAAAACGATCGACGAAGAGGACGAGGAGGATCAAAGAGAGATGAAAATTCAAGATATCAGAGCTGAGGTCAGCAAAGGTAACAAAACCGAAGGCGATCCGGAAAAAGAAACTTCAAAATGCGGTAAAAAAACCAAGGTCCAATGCATGGACTAGAGAAGATGGTGAGAAAGACAATCCAACAGATTCTACGATTATCACAATGGAGGAGGACATACCACTCAAGATTGTTACAGTTTCCAGAACTACATGTACTCCAAGTTTCACGAAGAAGGATTGGCTAAATTCTAGGAATCTCTCGCAAAAAAACTATGACAACACAAGTACACCCAAGAGAGATCGGGAAGCCAAGAGAATGGACGCACTAGGCCCACCGGCCTCAAGAAAAAGAGTCAATATGAAAATTAGAGGAAGCCCCTTTTATGATGATTCAGTATGAGCAATAAAAGGATATGATGCAATCATAGAGTTTACAGAGAAAGAAACTGAGAACTTAGACAAGGCCACACAACGAGAATTGTTCATAGAGATAATGCTAGCAGATTGCAAGATAACTAGGCATAAATCGATACCAGCAGCTTGGGGAATGTTATTTACAAAGATACTCAGAATCAAACTAAACTAATCTATCTTTAAAACAAACTATCCAACCAACCACTGACATGCTTCAACGGTTTTCACAAAGGCCCTTAGGGACCATAGGACTTCCGACCTATGTTGGAAGAGTCATTTTGGATACAAAACTCACAATCATAGACTCCCTTAATATGTACAATATTATCCTCAAACACCTTGGATCCATTCAATTCGAGCTTTCCCATCAACTTATCACTAAAACATAAATTTCCGAACAGCAAGAAGAGTAACAACGATCCACATAAGTCAAACGTCGGAAAGATTGTGTTACATCCACAATCAACAATGCAAGAGATCTAACAAGCAACAACAAGAGCTTGAAGAAAAAGTAATAAATAAAAAGATAAACAAAGTAAGAGGTTGTCAGAAGATCAGTAAAAAAGTGCCAAAAACACGGTTCCATGAACCTCATACTTTGTAATAAAGTGAACTACGGTAACGCTTGATCCCTCTTAAAGTATGTTGGCAACCCATTTCGGGTACAACTATTATTAAAATAAAAATTCATTTTGTTATAAACGAGCTCCTATGATCTATTTATCAATGAACTCCTATGGTCTGTTTATTGACAAGATCATATACTAAACTATTTAGTTCTTCCTATTTTATGAGCTCTCATGCTCAATGAGCTCCTTAGCTCCATACATTCACAAATCCCTATTTTTAGAAGCCCTTTGGCTTAGCGCTCGTTAGCTCTTTACATAGGCATCCTGGCCAGGCATTATCCAATCTCTTTTGCGCATATTCCATAGGTTCCTTGGTAAAACGTCACTCTCGCCATGAGAGGTATCTTTTGAGATCTCACCACGCGTGAGCTTAAGCATGCCTTGTTAAACAGAAAGTCGGGTTCTTCCCACAAACACTTGAGAAACACTAAAATAACCAAGCATCCTAGTAAACTCTCAAGTGGATACATGATAAGCTGAATCGCTCGCACCCAAAACTGATTCTGATGCAGGATATGTCAAAACACGTCCCCACCTAATTTTACACGGAAATAAGCCAGGTCATCCTACATCCAGTGTTGTTTATACATATGAAAGGACTTGGGAAAACATAAAAGTAAACAATAATAAAAGCAAACAATGATAAAGAAACAACTCCGACCTCAGATAAAAACCTTCCCATGAACTTCTTTGGATTATACCCTTTCACTCCATCAAAAGTATCCTAAAGAAATTAGAAAAGCAACCTGCAGAAAGGATCCAAACAGTCAGCTCACAAGATCTCGCATCAGCAACATAAGCAGAAATGATCGAGCTGTCAGTTATCAACACATCTTCAAAAATGGTAGGGATCACAAGGTGTTTTTCTGGATCTAGCACTATGACCTCCATTGCAGGAAGATTGTGGGAACCAAAATTCACTCTGTCGATTTTCGTAAATGGATGAAATCCAAGATTCTTGACTTTCCCTGAAGATTCGGATTCCATGCATAAACACACGAATACGAAAAAGAAGAGAAAGATAACAAAATGTTGTAAGAAATTGCACATAGGCGTTTTATTGATTAAGATGAAGAATAGCTTACATAGTTTCACCAAAAATGGATGAACATAAATCCGTCGACAGTGGAGCACGAGAGAACAAAGCAGAAAAACGTTCTACGTATGGGACTCACTAGTTTAGCTACCTAAGTCATAAGTTCTCCAAAAGCTAACAAAGGTTTCCTCATGTCTAATTTTTGGATTCTTTCCTTCAGAGCTTTTGGTTGTTTATATATAGCCTCCCAAAGTCAGCTCTATTCCCTTATTCTCTCGAGATTCTAGTATATCTTCTTCTCGCATAGTTCCTTATCCTCTCATCCTCCTTGTTTATCTCAGATAGTTTTACATTTATCCATTTTCCCATTTTCCCATTTTCTTTATGGCTACGAGTAACCCGTCATTGGAATTTGTGCATGTTCTCATTTTAAACTGTATGTGGGCTTTCATCGTGCTTTTGGCTATTTTACGACTTATGGGTTCTTACGATTATTCTTTTGAGAAATCATCGATTTGTCCGATGTCCGTTTTCTATATTGTTAGTGTTTACGAACTGAACTGAATCAACTCATTTAGTCGAGGATACGATGGTTGATGTAATCTTAAGCTGTAAAAGGATCACAAATCTCCTGAATCAAAGTGATGGATGATCCAACAAGAGGGGTGGTTCCTTTAATCGATCTAATCGAGTATAAAACCAGATTGATGAAAGTGATGATGATGATACTGGTTAGAATGGTTTGCTGACTGATTCCACAATCAACCAAGAAGTATGATGCCTGATTCCGCAAGCAGAATAAATCTCCAACCACCTAGACTAGTGAGTCCGGGCAAGACTAAAATGATCAAATAACACTCAAAGACAAAATGCTTTGGAGAAAAGAAACTGAAAATTTTATTATTTCTTTGGTAGAAAATTTGTGTGTAAAAATGAAGCAACTAATGAGCTTACATATCCTCATTACAATGACTTAGAAAGAAAAGAAAATGGAAACGCAATGAAAGCAAGAAAAAAACCAGCCGTTAGGCTTTAATTATAGAATCTCGGCCAAAATGGGAAATGTGATGATTTTCTTGTATCTTGATAAATTTGGGAAAATCCTAGGAGTTTTGGGGAGCTTCTGGTTGATGAAACAAATCGCCAAATCACAGCCAAGAGTAAATAAAACTATCCTTTGGGTTTGATTGCAAATCTGGTCAAAACAAGGCAAGTCTTGGTGTGAAGGAATCTCCTTAATCCAATATGGTCTGGTGCATGGTAGAAACTCTCAAACTGGTATTAAATGTAATGAATTATCTTCTGCTCTCCACGTGATTTTGAGTTGCACACTCCTTAAGCAAAGAATGCATTTCCTTAAATAAAACCAGTTTGGATGCAGTGTAGGTAGCCTGACTTGTAAATAATATATCTTCTAAACCATTAATCCTTTTGGTATGGAACCAATTTTGAGTCGAGAATCTAGAGCAAGAGGTTTCACCATTAGAGTCCTCATGCTCCTTTGAATGAACCTATGTCGCTGCTGGCTCCAATGTGGCTTGTATGGTTGATCTCACGAGTTGGTGGTGCAGCTACTGACTTAAGGTCGTCATCAATTGTGTTTAGTTAACCCATATCATTTGACAATTGACTTGAACTTTTACAAGAATACACGTATGACTTGTTTTCTTCATAAAAACTCAACATAAACTCCAATTGAGACGAAACAAAAAAAAATTTGATCGAGATTTAAAGGAGAACATAATGAGAATCCTGTGGGGGCAATGAGAGAGGCTGTGGGGGAGATTATAGAGGCTGTGGGCGATGGAGATATCTGTGTGGCGATCAGAGAGCTCTGTGAGCGATGAGAGAGCTTTGTGGCGATGAGAGAGCTCTGTGTGGCGATGAGGGAGGCTGTGGGGACAATGAGGGAGGCTGTGGGCGATTAGAGAGGCTGTGGAGCGCTAAAAGAGATATGTGGCGATCAGAGATCTCTGTGTGCTGATGAGAGAGCTATGTGGCAATGAGAGGGGCCTGTGTGGTGATGACAGACTCTGTGGGCAATGAGAGAGACGTGTGGTGATCAGAGAGCTGTGTGTGACGATGAGAGAGCTGTGTGGGATTAGAGGGCTCTCAATGGTGATGAAAGAGGTTGTGAGGCGATGAGAGAGGCTGTGTGCAATGAGAGAGCTGTGTGGCATTGAGAGAGCTCTGTTTGGCGGTGAGGGAGCTGTGTGTGGTGATGAGAGCCTTGTGAGGCGATGAGAGAGGTTTTGTGCGGTGATGAGAGCCTTCTGAGGCCATGATAGAGTTTGTGTGTTGCGATGAGAGCCTTGTGAGGCGATGAGAGAGGTTTTGTGTGGCGATGGGAGCTGAGTGTTGCAATTAGAGCCTTTCATTCTCTTCTCCCTTTTCCCTTCCTATCTCATCACCCATCCGTACACTTTTAGTTTGGAAACTTATTCTTTAAGCATTTTCCGCAGAAACTTACCGAAGTTTATTTTCTCATAAAGTTATTTCGTGCTTGTATCTTAAGAAATAAATTTCTAGGTTGTTGGCGGTATACCTTTAAAGCAATCTTTGACTTTAATCTCGAGATTGCCTATTTTGACCCCGACAGTTAGCCCCCAGCTCGTAAGATTAACATGGGACTCTTGCGAGTTAGTGATAAGTGTTTAATCGGGATGTATGGCCATAAATGATTTCCCCTTTTCTCGTAATTTTTCTTACGTTGATTAGTTTATTGCGGAAAGTTATTCCATCCCCACATCTATAAATGCGACTCTCTCTTTCATTCTTCCCACACCTCTTATACTCTCTAACTTCTCTCTACTTTTCCTTTTATCGAAAAGTTCTCCACGCCAGGATGACTTCCTTCCGTGATGAACTGAAGAGTCGTGATGCTGAGATGGAGAGGAATCTTCGTGCGAGTTCATCGGGTTCTCCTCTTCTGAATGACGTACAAGTTGATATGGCTGAGTTGTTCTATTTTTGTGATGAGCTGATTTGTCGTGTTGCAGAGATGGAGAACTCTCCTCGTGTTGATTTTCCACACTTTCCTACCTCGATCGGTGTTCCGACTCCCATGGCCAAGGTGTCACCTATCCCTGCGTATGTTACTAAAAGTGGGGAAGTTATTTTGATTGGGTCTGCCACCGATGCTGTGGCACAGCCGACGGGCTCATCTATTGCTCCAACCCCTGTTGCCAAATCCGAGCAGGCTCCAGAGTCCATGCATGCTTCGCCAGCCAACAAAGAGATTTTTTTTAAGTTTGCGTGCCCCTAGTGCTGAACCGAAAAGTCATAAGAGGCCTTGCGTCAATCATGTCTAAGAAGAGAAGATGTGCTCAGGGTGCCGAGGCCGGGCTTTCACCTTTGGGAGCATCCGATTCGAGTTTGATGTTGAAGCACCTTGCCAAGGTTTGATTACAAGACTTCTTTTTCGTTAGTAAGATAGATTTTTCTTACTCCCTTATTGTTTGTGCGGTTCTTGTCTTTGTTCGATGGGATGATTAATGATTGCGGATCCGAGGTTGAGTGATGTGCTCAAATTACCCCAAGAGAAACTCTCCCAAATAAGAGATCGATTGCAGTACTTAAGGATAATATCTACAAGACTCGATAACTCACACAATATACTTGGGTTTCAGATGAAGCTAGGTTCAAAAATAGAAAGTGATAAACAAAGTAGTATATATAAAGCAGTAAATAGAGGAGTTTTTGAAGGAAGGAGGGTGCTAAAATTAGGGTTTAATTCATCTTATCTGAAATACAATCTATAGATGGTGTGATCGTAGAACTCAAATGCAATAGTAAGATATCCAACTCTCGCTGCGAGTTTAGTCAGATGATTAAGTCCTATGTTCCAGCTGTCGCATGCGAACAAAGAACGAGTATCAATCGATATTATTGAGTAAGTATCGATTGATATTACCTCAGACAAGCACTAACACTCCAATCGATATGTTCGCTAGGTTAACTAAACAAGCGGTCGGGTGCGCCTAACAAGCTAGCTTAGCAGAATTATTATCATGTAAAGATCCTACTTCCGTAGTTGTCTATAATCCTAAGTTCAAGGTTATAGTTAGCTACTCTAGAACATAAGCAGTTAGATCAAATCTGTAAAGGAATCTATTAAATTAACGTAGCAATTCTGTATCTCAGAAGATCATCAAAACCCTATAAACCAAAAACTAGCAATAGATCAATTCAGACACGATAGTTGTCACATAAATCATAGATGAATAGATATATAAAATAATAAATCAAAACCAAAACCAAAAGCGTTCCAGGAGGACATTGAAGGAATTTATCTGTGTAGACCAAATTATGGAATCAGTGTAGAGCGAAACCAAGGCAGTGGTGTCGATCAACACTCCATTTAAACCACGACAGCATCCTCTCGCAAGGCAGATGTATCACTCTTCAGTAAAACATGCATAACTTTAGATCTAACCGTCCTCTGGAACACAAACCGGTGGCATTTGAAAGCTAAATAAAATATCTGTCTTGTATCAAAGGTTGAACTCAATCTCACCATGGGAAGTCTTTATCCATAGCTAAACTTCTGACGCATATTTGCAGTTCTGCATCTGAAAAGCTCAAGAATTTCCAAAGTTCTCCAAAACGTACCTCAACCTGAAAACAGACTACAAATACATATAATAGAATCTAAAAGTGACTTATAACATGATCTAAATGTGGTAAATTCCATGGTTTATAAACTCCCCCAGACTAGTACTTTTTCTTGTCCTCAAGCAAAGAATATCTCAATCTATGAAAGAGGTTTGAAATCACAGGGACTCACACAATTTTTAACTTACTACTATCACCTCTCCAAGGTTACAACCACATCGAATAAATTTCAACTTTAGAGGTACTTTATATGCCATATCCTAGCATAGCCACAATATCTATCTAGCCAGCAACTTAGATAATACTGTCTGACTCTACTATCCTCATTTCTTACATATAAAACTGCAGGATTTACCTTGGGAGTACCAATAAAAGGAATCGTTGACTCTTACTCAAGGAAGTCTCTGAACACACTGACAACCTTCTCTGATCATTTCCTCTCTATCTTCTCACTTCTCTTACTTCTCTCAGTCAATGTCTAATCTTTTGAAGGGTATAATTTTTTTAAGTGACTGATATATTTGGATAGGCTTCCATGAATCAAGTCTTAATGGTTTTTGCCACCAGATCGTGTTCACTTCTTTTTGACCTTTATCTCTTTCTAGAAATATATGAATCAAGATTTAATGGTTGTAGCCACCAAATCATGGTCGAATTATTTTTAATATGAAGGGGAGCGAGAGGGGAATCAAGAATCTGATCTAGTGTATACCAAGCCCAAGACAAGCATATTAAGTTAAGTTAGGTTGGAGGTCACCTTCAGTTCCTTCAAACATTCTCATCAAAAGTGGATATAATGGCAGGTGATCCACTTTGGTATCTCTAATACACTCTTCAGCAAGTAAATCTAAGAATAGTGCTATAGAGTGGTTAGATAATAAGTGAAAATTTTAAAAGATCATAATCCCTTCTTGACTCTATAAAAACTTAATGAAAACACATAAATTTGAAGCATAAAATAAAACACAACATCAGTAACTACCTCGCCCAGACTTAAACAACTCTGTCCCCAAAGTTATACAGTCTGAGAAAGGTTAAGAGATAAATCGTAAGTAGAAATTAAACAGGGAAAAAGGGTCATACATACCTTCCAATAGGAGTGTCGATCGACACTATTAAAGTGGCGATTGATGCTCATGATGTATTGTCGACAAACACCGGCCAGTTGTCGATCAATGCTGGTATATCAACTAGTCTTCCTTGGATTTTTTTTTGATGAACAGTTCTCCTGCTACAGTATTGATCGATGATACTGCTACAGTGTTTCTTGACACTGTTCATCTTTTTTTAGACCTGAAATAAAACAAACCGAAAGTTACTAAAAACAAAAAATTAAAACTAATTTAAAACTTACCTAACTGTGGGTTGCCTCCCACTCAGCGCTTATTTTTAGTCATTAGCTTAACTTCTGGAGATCTAATTCAGTGTGATTGAGAATGAGAATTTGCTTCATGCCTCAATGTCTATTTTTAAAGCTTCATCACACTTTTTGGTGAAAACCTCCATAGAATCTTCTCCTTTCTCTATCATCTCAACAATAAAGAGTGATTAAAGCTTTGAAAATGGATGTGAGAAGTATTTGCTTTGCACTCTGTATTTCCTGACGTGATACGAGAAGGGAGGAATCAATGAAAACTGAGGATCGCTCTTGGTCCTTTTTCTCTTCTTCCATTTCTTCATCTTCTTTCCCTAGATTTGTCTGATCTTGTGGTGGTGCCTCTATCAAAAATATTTTGACACAGTTCAAACTGCTTCTATGATACACGATGGTTGTCAATCACAACTGAAGTGGTAGTGTCAATCGAACTTGTACTGAAGAGACTTTTTGACATGATCTTCTAGACCTGATTTTTTTTTCCTGAGAAACAACTGCAGCCAGAGGATCTTCTACTATCCAATTACCTAAATCTTGAAGCTAACTTATGTCAGGTGGAATAGGTGATTCAACTTCAGATATAGCATGGGGAACCACAAACTTCACGGGGTCATGTATCCTCCTCACTCTTTTGTGAAACCCACCAGCTTCTTCTGCGCAGATAGGTGGTCTCAGAGGTTTGGGGACATCAAGGTGTGAGACCTCGAACTTGTGGATTCTCTCGTCAACTGGTTCCATCTCAACTGTGTATCATGGCAGCTCTCCCAACGATGGGTGTCGATTGATACCAGGTAGGTGGTGTCGATTGATGCTAGACTTTATTGAAGTCTCCAGATCTTTTCCTGAAGTGTGTTGATCATCATCAAGCATCATCTCCAAGTTCTCACCCAAATTTTCAGGTTGTACTTCATCCCATATCTCCAAGAAATCTTCCATAGTGATTTCTCTATCAAAATCCAAGTTTTCATGTTGTTCTTCATTATCTAGCTCCAAGAAATCTCCCATGGTGATTTGTCTATTCGAATCGACGACACGATAATAACTTGATACCTCGGTGCTCTTAAGGATAGTCATTCAATCAGGTTGCATTTTCGAGTATGTATTGTGGTGAGGATAACTTGATCCTTCAGGGATTTCAAGAGCTTTTGATCAACAACAGGGTTTGGTGTCGATCGACACTGAGGTCGGATCACTAATATCAGCTTCGTCCAATCCAATCAGCTCTCCAGATCCATGTTGTTCATCACCCTCTGCCATATATCTCAACACAGATTCCATCTCGATCTCTAGATTTGCTGCATCATCATAGAGAAAGTTGTTGAGGAAGGCGTTCTTGATGTCATTCCAAGCAGTAAGGGATCATGTTAACTTCTTGAACCAGCAAGCTGTGTGTTTCAGCAAGAGAATACGGGAAGAGTTTGTAGAAGTAACGTCAATGCACTTAATGGTCAATGCTAGATCATCAAATGTTTCGAGGTGATCAATGGGAAATTCATGAGGAAGACCATGAAAGGGATGCTGACCCACAAGAAAGAGCTATATGCAGGCTTAAGCTCAAAGATATTCCTTTGGGGTGCAGAACAACGCATCGCAGACCTGTTGGCTGAGGAATCTTCAGTCCTGTTGTAATATCTAAGTGTCATATGTCGTTCAATACCAATAGTAACAGAAACAGCCGTAGCATCACATATTGCACCCCCTGTGTATAAATAAGTTGTTTTGTACTGTTGCGAGTGTGACCTTCTTTGTCTCGTAAGACCCCATTCGCATCAATACTCAGTATGAGTACTTTCACCTTCTTTGTCTTCCCACAAATAGTGTCGATCGACGACTCTTGGTGAGTGTCGTTCGTTACTTGCTTTTCAACACTATCGATCATTGCTGCTTTGAGGGTGTTGATCTATTCTTCCCTCGTAGACTTACGGATCGTTCGTTTTAAATCTAGTAGCTTAATTAGTAAGAAATCTATCTCCTCGATTCTTCATTTTGTACTCATATGCATGTACTTGAAATTTACATTGAAGAGAAAATAAGTATACTAATAATAAAAACATAGACAAAATTCTACACCTATATAATGGTGATCAAAGTCCTGGGCAACAGTGCCAAATTTGATGTGGTCAAATTACCCCAAGAGCAACTCTCAAATAATAGACCAATTTCAGTATTTAAGGATAGGTGATGGGTGTCGATCGAAATGAAGTGGTAGTGTCAATCGATACTTCTACTGAAAAGACGTTTTTGACATAATCTACTAGATCTGAATTTTCCTGAGAAACAGCTGCAGGCAGAGGATCTTCTACTATCCAAATTACTAAATCAAGAGGCTTACTTATGTCAGGTGGAATTAAACTTCAAAAATAGCGTAGGTAACCACAAACTTCATGGGGTTATGCATCCTCGTCACTCTTTTGTGAAACCCAACAGCTTCTTCGTCACAAATTGGTTGTCTCAGATGTTTGGGGACAACAAGGTGTGAGACCTCGGATTTGTGCATTCTCTCCTCTACTGGTTCCAGCTCAACTGCGTATCATGGCAGCTCTCCCAATGACGGGTGTCGATCTATACCATGTGGGTGGTGTCGATCGATGCTAGCTTTTGGTGAAGTCTCCAGATCTTTTCCTAAAGTGAGCTGATAATCATTAAGCTTCATCCCTAGTTTTGACCCAATTTTCAGGTTGCGCTTAATCCTCTAGCTCCAAAAAATCTTTCATTGTGGTTTCTCTATCAAAATCAAAGTTTTCATGTTGTTCTTCATTATCTAGCTCCAAGAAATCTTCCAATAAATTTTCCATGGTGATTTCTCTATTCGAATCTATGGCAAGATAACAACTTGATATCTCGGTGCCCTTAAGGATTGTCGTTCGATCATGCTGCATTGTCCTCTACTCCGCTTGATCTTCGCCGTCTTCCATATATATCAACATAGATTCCATCTCGATCTCTAGATTTTATGCATCATCATAGATAAAGTTGTTGAGGAGGGCGTTCTTAATGTCATTCCAAGCAGCAAGCGATTCTGGTGGCAACTTCTTTAACCAGCAAGATGTATTTTCAGCAAGACATTACATGTGGAGTTAATAGAGCTTGTTAGAGTATTCAAAGGAGATATCTAGTAGCTGTTCACGTTCAGCTATGTACGAGTCGAAGTTAAGCATGACCATCGATCGACGAAGCATCCTTGCTGTCGATCGACAGTCCACTCGCAGAGTATATGCCAACTTCAAGCACCAGTCAAGACGAATTACGAGAATTCCCTTGAATGAGTTTTGACCTAGTTTATAAAAGTTTGCCCATTGTTTGGCAGAGCAGAACACACAAAAGTATTATTTACAGGTTTTAGTTTTCTAAGTATAAGGAAGAAGATCTGAACTCCTTTTGAGATTTGCATTGGAACCTCATTATTTATTCTATGCATTATATTATTCAGTCTATCGTGTTTTCTGTGATGATGTATGAGTAATTCTCTTGCTAGATTTAGGGTTCATAATGGTATTGATGAATTAGCTCCAAAATAGGATTGCTCGGATGAAGAAATATCAATATTTGGAATAGTGTTTAATGCTTACGTTCTAGAGTAGCTAACTAGAAATATGAACTTAGGACATGGACAACTACGAGAGTAAGTTATGTGCCAGAATTGATTCCATTGAACTAGGTTGGTAGATACATGCGAGAGCTGGTTTAATTAACCTAGCGGATGAACTTCCAGTCTTATTAGCTTCAATCGACACTCGGCCTTAGCCTTCGATCGCCGGTCTACCCCTATGTCCGCATACGAGAGTTGGGACAAGAGAGGGTCAGACTTGTTAATTTATGTCGTCGCATATTAATAATTCCTTGCATTGTATCCACTATAATTCACTTGCCTAAAACCCTAGATCTATCGTTTTACATATTTGATCAACTTTACTTATTTAGACAATTTCCCATTCGGATAAAACTACAATCAAACCTCCTAATTTTTAGGTTGCCTACCTTATCCATTAGCAATACATAAATCTATTGTGTGTCGTCGCGTTTTGTGGATCCGATCCCAAAGTACTACAATTAGACCTCTGTAGGCAAGAATAGTTCGTAGGGTTAATTTGATAGATTGATTGCTTTAAAATAAACCTTATTTCGCACCCTTTCAAAGCTCTAACAAGGTTCAGTTGTTTCAGGGGAGCGAAGTTCTGTCTCTGAAGGCCGAAGAGACTGATTGTCTTCCCATAAAGAAGAGCTGTCAGCTAACGAGGGAGACTTTGACTTGCTCTTTTCTGGCCTAAAATTCGATTGCATCCTTCCCCACTTCGATGATCCCGAGGAGCAGTGCCTCTCAAGGGTCGAGCCTCATGAGGCGATCGAGGGAGGTGGAGATGGCATACGCTCTCGAACCTGAGGAGGTAGTGGAGAGTGAACTTAGAAGATATCTCGTCTCTGTAGGAGATACTTAAGATGATCAGGTTGCAGCACTTTCTGGAGGGGACGTCTTGAGATTGAAGCATGGATGGTGACGACTTTGACCACATCATGCCCTTGATAATACGGGATCATTTATGAGTATTAACATTTGTGCATCTATGGAGGAATTTAATTGTATTGATTCTCGTTCTTATAAATCCCTCAAGTAGAACTATATCGCATGATGATAGAGGTGTATCAAAGTGATGAGTTTTGAATGATCGGTCATAATTAATGTCGACTCATCGGAATCTATCTCATATTTTATCGGTTGCAGATTTCTTTTGGGAGCTAGTGAATGATTTGAGAGTTGACCCGAACATAGAAGACTTATATAGTTCGTTGGGGAGTTTCTTGAAGTAAAACGTGAACACAAATCATAATGAACAGAGTCAAATGGGTAAAATGTGTTTGAATCGGTTGGTAATAATGGCGCCTGCAATGTGTGTTGTATTTCACTAATTGCACGGGGTGTGGAAGAATGGTAAATTAGAGACCTTTATTTATACGGTTTTTGGCGCACAATATGGTTTGCTAGTACTACGATTATGAAGTGGGAGTTTTGTAGCATGACTTATTTCACACTTATAGGCTCGCCAACCCGTTGCGTATACTTGACTGATACGTGTCTTAATATATGAAGTCTGCAAGAAGTATGTCGGCGTTGTGAGTTGCATCGATCGTGAACGAGAAGTATTCTCTTGCAACACCAGACATTGTCGTAAGTCGTCCGGCTTAAGTGAACTAATGACGGGCAACAATTGTCGATGCTCTCTATTGTGATAGCCCGTATATAGGTTACTTGATGTGACAGAGATAGTGCTGAGAGACTCCGATCTTGCTATGGGAGAGAGGTTGCACTTAGTACCTGCTTCTATATTACATGTATGTCAAGTCTCTGTTAATGTATGATTATTACTTTCGTGATAAGCAAACCACAGAATTATGTGGATACGAAGAGTGAAGCTGTGTGTGTTCCGTGGCGAACAGGAAGAGGAGTTGTTTACGACGATGCATTTCGGAGTTATAAGACCACCTTTGTTGGTTTATCGTGATGGTGTTTGTGGGGTACTCGATTGTGTTATGTCTATTCTGGATTTTGTGTGATCTACGTATCTTATTTGAGCTGCATGCAATTATCCACGGTCTAAGTATTTTCGTTTCTTTCGATTTTTACGCCGTTAATGGGGAACCTAGCTATACATAGGAAGATGTATACCTCAATGAAAGTCGTGCGGAGGTTATTTTGGGACTATATGCGGAGAGTGAGTGTGATACATGGATGCTAGTGAGTATACAGCTTAAGACAATCGACTACACGCATTTGCTATGTGGTGGTGCCGATTGAGTGGGAGTGAGTGAGAGAGAATAAGTCGCAAATGGGAATGTGGTGTGAATATATTATAATTAAGGAATATCTAGTGATTTAGATTCGTTAATTGTATAATATACGCAGTCATTATATTTGTCTGTAATAGTTATGTTAACGGAAGTTGTGACATCTCAACCATCGAGCGATCAGTTAACTTCCATCAGTGGAATATCTTAGCTCGTTCTTTCGCGGACTTACGGAGGACATTCTTACCTATTTCACTACAATAATATTTATAGGATCATTTCTAAATTCTTGTCCGGGTGCCATTATTATCTTTCTATGTGAGAAAAGCCTATCTGCTACGTGTCATTAGGGCTGAGTATACCAAAATGAGATACATACATGAGGAAAATAGTTGGTGGCGCTCTACGGTCTGATGCCCTTTGAGTCTTTTTGAGATCGAGGCGCGAGTTATTAGAGTTTACAAAGTAGATGCTTATCGAGACTAATTGGAATAGTTTTATGTGTATCTGTTCGTGTTATTATTAACTTAAGAGTTACAAACTCTTTTATTTTGTCATTCACAATGATATACGTAGTAAAGGATAAGTATATTTCATATATGTACATGCATACTGAGTGTACCTTGAGATGAAGTGATGAAGAGGGACTAGTCCGGAGCGACGTACATTAGGATTTCTAGTCCCTGACCTCTACAGTTTATTAGTTTATTGGGAGAAGTTTGCCAAACGACTATACGAGATCCGGTCAACAGTCTATATGACCTGTTTACGGGTTCAGAACCGGATAACCGCTAAATTACTTTGGAACATATGCAACGTACATACCGTAGCAGAAGCTATCACCCTCGAAATAGACTCGTGAAATATTTATGTGCATGTTGATATAGCACAAGTTCAAATTCTCATGAGATCGTAATAGCACTCTTAGTCTGCCAAAAAATTCCTGCTAATAAGAAATATGGTGGTGCTCTTGGAGAGATTTACGAGCATGTCATCGATGTAAACCCTTCATAAAGTTATTGGGACTGCCGCGAGAGAAAGCACTATCTGTAGTGGTAGACAATGGACGCTTGATTAGAGTCAGCTCCTGCATTCTTGAAACCAAAAGGCCAATTACTTTGTCCAGTCGTGTCGTGATTCTTGTGATGAATGCGGTTTTTATAGGCCATAGTCGGGTTCATTCACTATATGAACCTGTATTTGTCATCACATGAAGTAAGCGTTCCATTGATGGACGAGGAAATGGGAGGTGTTGCTATTCGTAGACAAAGTGTAGGCTGTTTGACATAAACGCTGGCTCGCATGCAACAGTACATAGTAGTGTCAAGGGCATGAAGCTGTCTTATTTGGGCACATACACATTGTATTGAGGGGCCTGCAATTTACCGTAGGTGAGTAGAACTTAGAACGTAGACTCCCACTACTGTCTGATTTGCTTTCGTTTTTTGATGCATCACCACTTGGGTTACTGCGAGCCAGTTGAGGGATATCTAAGTCTCTTTATCGATCCAGCTTGAGAGCAACTAATTTCGACTTCGTTATTGACCTTCTATATGAGCATGATTCTTACCATGGTCCTAACTTTAAGTAGCTGTAATATTCCGCTGTGTTTGCACTGGATTTTGAACAGCCTTGGTCAGACGTATGGAGTTCAATGACATTTATGGTTCACGTCGATACACCTCGGACATGTCTTCTCAGATCCCAAGGCGAACGCTGTCGAAGGATCGGATCTTTTAATTTAACAATTATTGAGTTCGACATTTTCCACATGATTGGCTGAGGTATGCACCTGAGTTCGCGAGTACACAGCCCTTTCTTGTTGTGTGATGACAACGTCTCAATCGAGAACTAACTACCTCGAAATACTGGTTTCAATTGGCTAGCATTTTTCTCTCGTTCAATGGGCTACAGCTTATCGCTTATTATTCGCCAATATATGATTTCACTTTTCATCTTGTCTCGTGGGGAATTTCGACGGAAAAGTCGACATAGTTTTGTGATCGAGAGGGAGAAAATAGTATTCTTCCTGCCATTTGATTTTTATAGTTGTCTAATATTGACGCATACGATATGATACGACTTGCAATCACTTTACGATATATCCCTCCATGATTCGTCCTTCGATTACGAGGTAAATGTTCTGGAACTCTTATAGCTAGAACGAGGGGAATAACGCTTGGAGAGTCTCTGGAATGGATCTGCTATGGGTAGTGTAGCGTATGGAAGTAGTCCCGTGATTACACGTCAAGTATTTACACAAAGA
Organism: Moricandia arvensis; assembly: GCA_905132765.1. Lineage (NCBI taxonomy): Eukaryota > Viridiplantae > Streptophyta > Magnoliopsida > Brassicales > Brassicaceae > Moricandia > Moricandia arvensis. The sequence goes on from CAJHQP010002526.1 coordinate 81,376, forward strand.
GTGCAAGCAACTACAACCTATACTGGTTTTGCGCACGGAATGACATAATTATTTTAGTCGCACCTATCTCATTCAGTAGCCTCATATACCTATACTGAGACTTCAACTAACATCGTATGAACTTTCATTGGTATTGTCAGAGATTTTGGTTGTTTATTACTAATTCTCCGAGAATGGATTATGTGTTGTAGATAGAGTAGATACTGTTTTATGATCGAACTCAGAATACATTCCTTGAGTCGACATAGAGTGAGGGCTTGATGGACAATTTCGATCATTACTATGGAATCTGCGATCAACTAGTGTGATAAGGCTGAGTGATCGTATTGTTGGGGGTTATATGGCCCGTAGAGCATGAGTATTTAGTAGATCCGATCCTCAAGGTTGTCGAATCGACACCACCCTTGCTCGTATTCTTGTTAAATGAGAGTGATGTCGGCTGAAAATTCTGTTTTGGTTTAGTCTAAAATCGCCTCTGGTATGTGATCGATGATTTAGGAATATGTAGCACGAATCTGAGACGACAACTACCCATATATCACGTACTAAGAGCTAAACAGTGGGAAACCCTGAAACTTTGTCACACTGTACGATTTTATCAGCTAACATGAAGGAAGCGAACCTGCATTGAGTATGGCCTTATGTAGCGAATCCATATTTGTTCACTTAGTCGTATAGTTACGCAACGATAAACACTACGAAATTAAAGAGAAAAAGAGATAATACAAACATATGAGTGAAGATTTAATATTTGCGAATGGCTAGAGAATATTATTGAGATATAAGACATACGAAGAAACAAGTTATTAAGCTTTCAGGAAGATTAAAAATGAATGGACATAAATTACCGTCAAGTGGAGAGAAACGACTACGAATGCAGAAGCAGTATAAAATCATAGGATGTGAATACGGGAGTAACACTGTACTAGATCATAACACGTCGCACACAATATCACGTGGAGTGACAAGCAAGCTATAGTTTGACTGACCATTCAAGCTAGATTGAGATGATGACAACACACATTCCTAGCGCATAATAGATCTGAACTTGAGTAACTTCAATATAATGTCTATGCATAGCAGTGCATGTCCGAGTGTACACTACTTCAACATACCTGGTTACTCTCTAATACATACGGAGCACACTGTCCACTTATGTCTTCGCTGCGATGGTAGCTGCCATGACTAGAAATTCTTCTCTACGCATATTTTCTTATCTCCATCTTGTACTACAGGTCATGTGATGTGATCGGAACCAGTCGACGGTTATGATAACAAGTATTATTCGCTTACTCACACGCATTTTCTGCTCTATGTCTATCAGAGTACCTATGCGTCATTGAATTTTGGCTCACTGTCTCGAACATATTTTAACGTGTGTGGGACTCTTCGTGCGAGTATTTTACGCTTGATTTTCTGCGCTACGGAAATGGTTTTTGAGGATTATTTTATAGGAAGATGTCTATTTGTCCAATTTCTGTTTTCTATGTTGTTGGTATTTACGAACTGAAATGAATCAAATCATTCATTCGAGGGATTCCGATAGTGATACAATTAATACGCCATGTCTTCTTGACGTTTGACTTGAAAATACAAGAAAACATGTATTACTTGTTTTCTATGTAAAAACCAATCGGATCTCTGATTGAGACGAGACGAAAGACATGTTCATCAATATTCAAAGGAGAACATGATGCGAATCCCGTGGAGGCGATTAGAGAGGCTGTGGGATGATGAGAGAGCAGTGTGGCGCTCTGAGAGCCATGTGTGGCGATGAGAGAGATGTGTGGCGTTGAGAGAGCTCTGTGTGGCAATGAGAGAGGCTTTGAGGTATGAGAGAGGCTGTGTGGCATTGAGAGAGATTTGTGGTGATCAGAGAGCTCTGTGTGGTAATTAGAGAACTGTGTGGTGATGAGAGAGACTGTGGGGGGTGATGAGAGAGCTGTGTGGTGATGAGAGAGCTCTCTGTTGATGAGAGAGTAATGTGTGGCGATGAGAGCCTTGTGAGGCAATGAGAAAGGTTGTATCTGGCGATGAGAGAGGTTGTGTGTGGCAACGAAAGCCTTGTGAGGCGATTAGAGAGGTTGCGTGTGACGATGAGAAGCTTCAGTGTGGCGATGAGAATCTTTCATTTTCCTCTCCATTGTCCCTTCTTATCTCGTTATCCATCCATACACTTTCTTAGTTTCAAAACTTATTCTTTAAACCTTTTCCGCGGAAACTTTCTGAAGTTTATTTTCTTGTAATGTGTTTCGTACGAGTTACTTAAGACTCGGTAGTTGTCGGTATAACTTTAAAGAAATCTTAGATATTGATTTCAAGATTGCCAATTTTGACCCCAACAGAGATCATACTAAAAATCCACTAAGGATTGGTCCTGAAATGCTCGGTGTTCTTCCAGATCGGCATATCCCCACTAGGTAAGCACGTCAATGAACTCAATCAGGCTCGATGCTTGCGTGACTAATAGAGCATTCTCTTGGGCGGCAGCAGAATCAGCAAGAACCTATCTGATTTTGTCAAAAAAACATTGTGCATTCCTCCTTAACAGCACAGTGAGTAGACAACACGGCTCACCAGAGAATCTTCCACATTCAGCGGTCAACCTCCAAATTTCTTCTTCATGGTTCTACAAGGTAGAGTCAATCTGAAATTAAATATTGCAATTATCTTCCAGAAGTCATACATCCTAGATTCGGAAAGGATCACTCAAACGGTTCGAAAGATATGAACTCGCCAAGAAAGGAGAACTGATGGGTTGAATGGTGACAGAAAGGGTTGCGGATGGCCCGATGATACTACCAGACCTTCGTCGTTGCTGATGTGACGCAGCAAGTCAACGACGAGGTTGGTTTACTCGAAGATAA